>JAGFPH010008107.1:17400-28373 GCA_018207615.1 Philaenus spumarius | reverse complement strand
CTTTGAAGTCACTAAGTATAGGCGAATAGAGACATTATAGATCTTACCTTATTAAAAGAGCAATTCTTGTATATTTGTTTATAAATTTATTTCGGGGATCTCACTATAACGTCTCTAACGATTTTGATGAAAATTTACATATAGGGGTTTTTTGACGTCAGGAATCGAATACGCTAGGTCTTATGTCTGCAAAAATGAGCATAAACTCGGAAAATGGGCATACAATTTAAACCCTGAACTTTACCACCTTTCAAGTCACTAAGTAGGCCTGTAGGCGAATGGATCTTATTTTATTAAACGAGAAATTCTTGTACATTTGTTTATAAATTTATTTCGGGGATCTCGCTAACGACTCTAACTATTTTGATGAAAATTTGCATATAGGGGGTTTTTGACGTCAGGAATCGAATGCGCTAGGTCTTATGTCTGCAAAAAATGCGCATAAAATTTAGTCTCTGAACTTCTTTCATATACCACCTTTGAAGTAACTAAGTATAGGCGAATAGAGACATTATAGATCTTACCTTATTAAACGAGCAATTCTTGTATATTTGTTTATAAATTTATTTCGGGGATCTCGCTAACGTCTCTATTAACGATTTTGGTGAAAAGTTACATACAGGGGTTTTTTGACGTCAGGAATCGAATGCGCTAGGTCTTATGACTGCAAAAATGAGAATAAACTCGGAAAACGGGCATAAAATTTAAACTCTGAACTTCTTTTATGTACCACCTTTGTAGTCACTAAGTATATTCGAATATAAAATATACAAGAATTGCTCGTTTAATAAGATAAGATTTAACAAACATAAATCATTAACAATGTAACAGGTGGTATAATTTTCAACTTATTTCTTTATTCAAACACCAAACGTAACTAAAACATTATTTTTGTGCTGTTATTAACCGTTCTGAAAACTGGTTCAGCAGTTTCTGCATTCTTTGCATGTCTGTAAAGGTAATATAAATTGTCTAATGATTATAATTATTATTTGCTATTTCTAAAATACATAAACAATATCAAATATGGCCTATTCGTTGGATATGTTAAATAACCTACATACCTACATGTACCTATAGAGGTTTTAGTGCGTCAGGATTCGAATGCGCTAGGTTTTATATCTGCACTAATTACTAATTAGCTGCGCTAACTAATTACACTCATGTTTTTTTTATTTATTTAAATAAACAGTTCGTTTTATTGGTTGTCGTTAATACGTAAGATTGGAAAATATTCATATTTATTCAGTACGGTATGCGATTCGTATTTACATACATTTTCCTAAAAAAACAATTAAAAAAATAATGAGCGATGCTCGGTCACCCAGGTACTAAAAATTTGGTACTGCAGTACACGTCGAAAGTAAAATGCACAACAAATCTCCTGGTTTGTTTCAAATTTGAAAAATGTTCACCAAATACAATTTGATCCCTGTGATCTCATTATGACGCCATTTTCTCAACGTGAAAACAAAGTTTACAGCGGAACCAACTTAACGACATCGGTAACACAACCAAATTGCCTGTAAAACTGTGTAGGACGACGCGACGTAAGATATAAAAAGAAAACCGTAGTTTTACGACTTTAGTTTAGTATTGGGGCCTTCATTCCCCACACGCCACACAGTATTAAATAGTGAAGAATGTAGCCATAGAATAACGGCTGCGTCTTGTAAACACATTAGTTTTTAAATATAGACTCCTATAGAAGCGAGTTTATATGGGTACGTACGTGAGTAACATAATAAAACAGCTGATTTCACCCGTCATCTGTAATACTGTAAAAAAACCCAGCGTGGATTATACTTTGTTTACAACTTCAATTATTATAATTTCTTGTGAAGTTGATTGTTTTAAATAAGAGTTGTAGAACTAATGTATGCTATAATACGTTGTAATATTTGCTTTGAGGTTATAAACTGTATACAAGGAAGTAGCCAGGCGGGTTTAGGGGATCTAACCACCCTGAAATTCCGAAATTTAGTAGTAAAAATTTATACCAGGTTTAAAAAGTGCAAATTAAATTATAAAATAGACAACACAACAGAGGATCCAGCAACATATTTGACATCATTGTGCATTGCATGCATACTGATATTTAGATTTGCCTGATTAAACAACGTGCAATACACATGGATGCAGTAGGTTACAACCTTACTATCTTGTGAGCTTGATCTGTCTATTAAATAAGAAAACTATGAAGGTTCAACAAAAGTACTTTACTTTAACAAAACACGCAATGCTTTGTGTATTCAAAATTCTGCCAATACGGAGGTCGGCGTGCGAAGCACGCAATGCTCTGTGTATTAAAAATTCTCCCAATACGGGGGTTGGCGTGCAAAGCACACAATGCTCTGTGTATTGAAAATACCCCCGATACGGGGGTTGGCGTGCGAAGCACGCAATGCTCTGTGTATTGAAAACTCTGCTAATAAGTTGGTTGGCGTGCGAAGCACGCAATGCATTCTGTATTGAAAATACTCCTAATACGGGGGTTGGCGTGCGAAGCACGTAATGGTCTGTGTGTTGAACATTCTCCCAATACGGGAGTTGGCGTGCGAAGCACGCAATACACTGAGCGTCGGCCGCTTCTCATAGTGTTAAGCTCACATGTGTGCCCTTAGCAGTGAACGTGTTAAAAGGGTTTAAATTCAAATCCCCGGTCGTGACCTGCCCCCTCCTCCGAAAAGTTTTCCTGGGTACGTAATTGACTATATATAAATACAACCTTTTATCTTCAATATATTCATTTATACAAATTTAAAGAAGAAATACCTATTCGTTTAACTCTGGAATCATTCGTACATCTTCTTATAACAATAATTTGCTATATGAGCACCAATATGGTTTTAGGCCTAAGTATTCAACTTCCATGGCTGTTGAGACTATTGTTAGTCACTTATTATCATCATTTGAGAATAGACTTGTTACTGGTATGTGCCTGATTGATTTAAGCAAAGCCTTCGATTGTATATCGCACAGAAAGTTGTGTGGTAAGCTTGGATACTATGGCATAAAACACATAGAATTAAAATTAATTGAGTCATATCTAAGCAATAGGAAGCAAATGGTTGTAAGCAATAATGATGTGTCTGGTTGTGAAGATGTAATCTCGGGAGTGCCACAAGGTTCTGTTTTGGGACCTTTCCTTTTTTTAATCTTTGTCAATGATTTTGGCTGTAACATCCCCGCCATGTCAGTCTTATATGCCGATGACACAACATTAATGTGTTCTCATGAAGATTGTGTTGTGACAAATGCTTTACTAAAACATTCTGTGGAAAGAGCTAAAACCTGGTTTGATGCAAACTGCTTAAAGATATATGATAGCAAGACCGAGTATATACTGTTTTCACTCAGAAGTGGAGTTATAGATGATGGTGATGTAAAACATGTAAAACTTTTGGGTACGTACTTGGATAATAAGCTTACCTGGCAACCACATATAAATGCTTTATGTAAAAAACTTTCGAGGGTATTATTTTTAATGAGAAAACTTAAGTTGGTGGTCAGTTTTGATGTCCTGCTGATGACTTATTTTGGCTTGTTTCATTCACTGCTGATGTATGGTATTAGGCTGTGGGGTAATTCCAGTCTCACTTTCAAAGTTTTTCTATTACAAAAAAAAGCTGTAAGAATATTGGCAGGTTTATCAGATAGAGAGTCTTGTAGAGCTAGTTTCTCTAAATTACAGATTTTGACATTGCCCTCTTTATATATTTATTCGAATTTGATTTATGTTAATCAGAATATTTCACAGTTTGTTAAACACAGCTCAAGACATAGCTATAACCCTAGAAATAAACAGGATTTGGTTACCCCTCTTAACCCTATAAGCGTCAGGCAACGAGAATTCTCGTCGATTGCGTTTAGCTACATACCGTATCTTATCCGAGTGTCAGGCAACGAGAATTCTCGTTGATGCGTTTAAATCAAAATTGGTGCATCAAAAATAATAGTAAGTATATCATGTTATATATCATTGTACTCTAGACATTCTCACGATTAATTTGGTATATTGTTTATTACACTATGTCTTATAACTATCTCGAACAATATACACAAAAGTTCAAAACATGACAAAAGCGTTAGTCTGTCTCGTGACAGCAAAAAATAAACGGAGTTTTTCTCTTACCTTATCATAGACTAAATATTGTCTGACAAACAAGTTAGTTATGTCATTGTATAGATCGAGACCTGCATATTTTGTATTTATAATTAAATAATTTTTATTATTTTCCAAAAACCTTTACTTTTGAAAATTAGGTTTAAAAATTTATTTATTTTACCGTTCGCAAAGCAAAAAGTTTTAGAAATTTAAAAAAAAAAATATTTATTTTGTATAGCAATGCTAACCATACTTTTCTAAACAAGAAAATATATAATAGTATACACTTTACTTGAATAGGCTACATTATTTATAGAGTTTTCAATATGAACAGGTAATTTTTTGCAAATTGCTCATTTTGGTTATTTTACCCCAAAACATTGTTTTTTTTAGAAAGTATTTTTTTTTAATTGTTTTATGTAAAGAAATGTTTTTTCTACATTTTGTACGATTTGGATTTATAATTAAATTTTTTTACCTATTTTTCCAACAGCCCTACATTTGAAACTTTTGTTTACCAGTTTAATTTGTTTTCCGTTCAAAACGCAAAATAAGTTAGAGAAATTTTTTTAAACATATTTTATCTACTCGGAAATGTTCTTCATACTTTCCTAAACAATAAAATGTATAATAGTGTACACTTTACATAAATAGGATACATTTTATAGATGTTTAAGTGATAATGTGTTCAAGCAGTGAAAAAGTGCCTGACGCTTAGAGGTATATCTAGCAGTAATTGGCCTGACGCTTATAGGGTTAACAGGCTTGCGAGATCATATAAAAGCCACAGTTTTCAACAAATTAAGTTATATAATAAGCTGCCAGGTAATATACAATCTTTGACTGAAAAGAATTTTAAAATGTGTATATCTGACTTCCTGAAACAAAGCACCTACTATTCATTAGAGGAATATATGAATTCCGATTTAAATAAATAAATGTTAAATTTTAAGAAATGATAAATTTTAAGAACTGTTAAATTTTAAGAAATATGTTAAATTTTAAGAAATGTCAAATTTTAAGAATTTAAATTTAATGGACTATTGCTAATTACATTGTAAACAAATGTTTAAAAGCAAAATAAATCTATTCTATTCTATTCTATTCTAACATATAAACATAATCGATTATTAATTTCTTCAATATAATATTAATAACTTCTAAATCATTTGATCTATCAATATGAAATAAAGAGCAATTAAAAGATAAAATTTCTATCTTTCTTCGGATATATAATAATGTATACAAATACAAAATTTTAACAAATATGTCTACAGTGTTATACTCTTTTTAATTGTACACATTTACCGAGTTAAAAAATTCCCGTCAGCATAGTTAGGTGGGCCTAGATAAAGATTGTTGTTTTTAAATAGTTTTTTAAAAAAAAGGTATTTCTGATGTGTATCTTATTTATCTAACTGGGATTTTTACGGTGCTTACTAGTAAGGTATTAAATATTAAAAATCCGTAAGCAGCACTGCCGCATTACTATAGCCGAATTTTCTTATCAGCTAATAACTAGTATTATATAATGAGAGATTCCTATGAATTTTGTTACTTGTTGCGGAAATTGTTTCAAATATACCTTTGCACAGGATTATAGTAAATTTAATTGTCTTTCGAATGATATAGCTCACAAATTGCACTCGGGTTTATGAGTGGGAGAAATTGCGTAATTACCTTACATTGATAATGAAAAAAACATTTATCGGGATCTTCTTATCAATGTTGTTCCTTGTTCCGGAAACTGTATTTGAAATAACTTTGCAGAGGATTTTAGTAAATTTAATTACCTTTCGAATTATATTGCTCACAAAATGCACACGGGTTTATGACTGGGAGAAATTGCGCAAAAACCTGACATTTAGAATGAAAAAAATCATTTATCTGGAGTTTCCTATCAATGTTGTTCCTTGTTCCGGGGACTGTACCTGAATTACATTTGCACAGGATTGTAGTAAATTTAATTACCTTTTGAACGATATAGCTCAAAAATTGCACACGGGTTTATGACTGGGAGAAATTGCCCAAAAACCTGACATTTAGAATGAAAAAAATAATTTATCTGGAGTTTCCTATCAATTTTGTTCCTTGTTCCGGGGACTGTACCCGAATTACATTTGCACAGGATTGTAGTAAATTTAATTACCTTTCGAACGATATAGCTCAAAAATTGCACACGGGCTTATGAGTGGGGGAAATTGCGCAAAAACCTGACATGGATAATGAAAAAATCATTTATCGGGAGTTTCCTATCAATTTTGTTCCTTGTTCCGGGGACTGTACCTGAAATACCTTTGCACAAGATTGTAGTAAATTTAATTACCTTTCGAACGATATAGCTCAAAAACTGCACACGGGCTTATGAGTGGGAGAAATAATGCAATTTCCTCGCTCTAACTTTGCCATTTTGGTTTCAATCAAACAAGCCGCCATTTTGTGTAAAATTGAAAAATAAAAATATCAGTGTCTGGGACATCCTACATGGACCCTTCCACTAAATTTTCAGCTATTTTGAAGCATATTTACTACCATTTTGTCAAGGTGAGAAAACCCCATATACTTATATACCCTTAAATTCCAACCCAAAACGATTAATCGGTAAAACTCCGCCATTTTGAATCGGATTGAAAAACAAAAAAAAGTATATATGAAGAATCCTACTAGGACCCTTTCACCAAAAAATCAGCAATTTTGAAGCATATTTACTATTACTTATCAATCCGGGAATAAAACATAGATATATAAAGTAATTTTCAAATTGGGTCGAGTGTAATAGCTCTTATTTTCTTCAAAAATTCGGCTAACAAGATTTTATGATTTCCTAGAATTTAGAAACGAGTTTTAACCGAGGTATTTATTAGACAGGTAGCAACTACGATTAAAGCTAAGGCAAAGTCAACAATCACACAAGTCCTATGGTTTTGTAAAGACTTTAAGTAACTAACTATTAGACAAAGTAACGGGAAACTGATCTACGAAACGGTAATGTGCTGACGGGATTCAGTAATTGTTTTCACTGAATAAATTTAAGTAATGTAATCACAAAGGAAATAAACGGTACCAGGAACTGGCACATACTTTCTCACAAACATATTTAAGTTACTAAACAGATTCACTGTGACTTGTAGGGCGGGGTAGGAGAGTTTTTTTTTATTAAAGTTGGAGATTAACTAATAAATATTATTATTATTATTATCTAGAGAGAAAACTATTCGATCGATTTCGAACAAATTTGCACCAAACACGTCAATTTGATCTTTATAGATGCACGTAAAAAGGTTTCGAAAATTTTTGAAAAACAACCCCAATTATGGCCAAAAAAACCCCAAAAATCAGATATTATTATTATTGTTAGCTAAACGAGAATTTTTAGAAAGATGCAGGTTTCTGCATATGGTAGGTGTGATCAGAAAGACGCTTCGTTACCACTAGACTACGGCTTCATGAAAAAAAACTGACAAATTGACAAAACTTCAGTTACTTTACTATCGGTATTCCGTGTAAAGTAAAAGATAGTTTGTCAGCACCATCTAGGAGAGGTTTAGGAGAGGTTATAACACAAATCTACCTTCATCAGCGCCATCTAGGAGTGGTTATAGGAAGTTTGCTTGGTTGCTCTTAAGTTTGAATCTGTTTAATTTGTATTTGTGAGAGGTTTATAATAATTACTTAGCTCGGTTTTTACTAAGTTAGTCTGTATAGTTTGTGTTCGTGAGCTGTTTATAAGTGATAAAATAGTCTATAAATGAAAGACTTAATTATAAAGGACTTTCCTATTTTTTTTAATAATTCAATCACAAATGTATTACCCAAATCACAAAACAAAACACTTTAATGTTGAATAACATTACTGTATTCAGAAATTACTATCTAAAAAGTTGGTGTAAACTTTAATTCAAAATATTTTTTCTCAGCTTAATATACTTCAAACCTACAGGTACTAATTATCCCTGTGTTCAGAAAAATCTAAATTTTAAGAAAAAAATATAAAAGAAAAATCGAAAAAAAATTATTTATTGAGGGTCCGCCTCCCCTTAAAGGCTATAAATAAGCCAAATTTTATCAAAATCGTTAGAGCCGTTTTTTTTTTTTTATAAAACAATAATAACTGATTTTTTGGGGATTTTTGGCCAAAAAGGGGGTTGTTTTTCGAACTTTTTCAAAACCCTTTTTCGTGCATTTATACAGGCCTACTGGACATGTCTGGTGCAAATTTGGTTGAAATCGATCGAATAGTTTTCTCTCTAGCTTTGCATACTTTTATTAGTTGGAGATTAACTAATAAATATTATTATTATTATCTAGAGAGAAAACTATTCGATCGATTTCGAACAAATTTGCACCAAACACGTCAATGATTTGGTCTTTATAGATGCACGTAAAAAGGTTTCGAAAAATTTTGAAAAACAACCCCAATTATGGCCAAAAAACCCCCAAAAATCAGATACTATTATTATTATTATTATTAGCTAAACGAGAATTTTTAGAAAGATGCGGGTTTTTGCATATGGTAGGGCACATTAAAGGCTACAAATAAGCCAAATTTTATCAAAATCGTTAGAGTGTTTTTTTTATAAAAAATAATAACTGTTTTTTGTGGGTTTTTTTGCGAAAAAGGGGGTTGTTTTAAAAAAAAATTCAAAACCGTTTTTCGTGCATCTATAAAGACCAAATTGACGTGTTTGGTGCAAATTTGGTTGAAATCGATCGAATAGTTTTCGCTCTAGCTTTGTATACATACAGACAGACATTTTGTAAAAACCACTTTTTAGGACTGAGGGGGTCCCAAAACGGATATTTCCACAAAAATCTCAACATCGATTTTTTTTTGCGATCACTATACTTTCTCTATACTATAGTATAGTGAGAAAGTAAAAAACTAAATACAGACATAAAACAGCTGCTTCTAAAACTTACCTTTTATTAGCGAATTCCCGTCGGAAAGATGAGCTATAAACTTGCAGCGACCCTTATGGTGAGACCTAAGGTCGGGAGTATTAAATGAGCACCGATCACAGTCCCTAGAACACGTTTTGGAATGTCATTAAATATTATATTGATATATATGTGTTCACACTCTATCGGCCGCATTTTAAGTAAAATTTGTCTACGCCGCTCGGAAGAGTTCATTAGCCAAAAAAATCAACAGCCGGAAGCACGTTTTTTGACCGGAAGTAAAAATTTATTGAGATTTTTCGTACGAGAAAACTTTTTTATAGTTTTATCTAACGAAATAAATGTATTATATTATTCTGCACATTATTTTTACAGGACCTTATAGCTCGCTTGGTTCCCCAAAAATCTATCAAAACGTAAAATACCATAAATTGTACCCGATTCAAATCCACGCGCAGATTTTACCGAGGGATCTTCCGATCCGAAGCTGAACGGCCAAGTTTTATGCAGCGAGCGAAGCGAAGCCTCAAAGACGAGGAACTCTAGGAGGCGGTGTAAGTGGAACTGTAAGACTGAGTTACAAACACATTCTACTAACATATTGCGTACACACAGTCAGCTATTCATCGCCTTCGTGAGTAGGGCAATTTGTCAAATAGTTGGTTGAAACTCTAAAACAAATCAAGTTAATTTTGGAAATTCGCTCAACTCTCGTCAGCGGTTCGAATTATTAAGTAGTGAAAGAACTTTTTCCTTTATGTTTATACTATCCGTGGCACGGAGACAGGCAAACGAGAATACTTACTTGATTTATGCTTTTTTTTGCGAACCCTAAAGAGTCACTTTAGGTACAATAGAACCCAAGTTGGAAATAACAAATTTGCGAACATGTTTATCTTTAGAACCCAATGAGTTATCTTTAAACTTAGTTTGATAGATCATCGATTTTATTAATTAAAACTTGTTATACGTCAACTGATCAATTTTTAAAATTCATTTTGTCTTACCCTATTTGTTGACCGAGCGAAGCGAGGTCTCCGTTTTAGCTCGAAAGTTCGGCATTTCGTCTGTGTGTCTGTTTGTCTGTCTCACGATTACGGCCAAACACCTTGACCAATTGTCATGGTTTTTTGCATGAATGTTCCTTATTCCTAGGCCAAGCTCTGTATATAAACGGGTTTTTCCATTTTTCATTTTGAACCCCTTAAATAAAATAAAAATTACCACCGCACCGTTTCTCTGTTTAAGCTCTTTTCCAAATCCAGATTGTGGCTTAACCGTAAGTCGAATTGAAAAACCAATAACATTTTCATATAGCAAATTTGATGTTCTACAAAATTGGTTCCTTGATTTTTCTGTATCTCTAACGGTAAGCTCACAAAATGGCCGCAAACTTAAAATTTCTTAAAAATCGTTTGAATTTTTTGTAAAAGTTTCTGTATTTTAACCATGTTTTTATCTTCATAAAAACTTATAATTGTATGAAAGAGGGAGAGAGAGAGAGCGCAACCTGCTGTCTTGCTCTTTCCTGCGCTTCATCAGTGTGGCCGCTGTGACTGTAAGTGAGTTGTGGAGTTTTAGAGAGCCCGATAGGCGTTGCCTTGTATTTACTGAGTTGTAGTATTTAAAAACCACGTCTGTTATTTCAACGAGCGAGGTCTACTGTTCACAGAACTACTAGTCTATTCCAATTCTAACATCATCGGGACATTAGAAGCATTAACACACAAAACACAACACTAGCACAAACGTAAGTTTCACTCCGGTGGAGATCGTTGAAAGAATAATATTCTTCCTTAATAATTAATTATGTAATTACGTTCGATGACATGCACGTCTGACTGGAAGTGACTTTTACATACCGAATACTCTAAAATAAAGAACATACGATTAGCATCTATGTTTTAAATATAATTTTCCAATTACCTTCGATGTCTAAATAAAGCCAAGCATTATTTCATATTTA
>JAGFPH010008106.1:21592-59075 GCA_018207615.1 Philaenus spumarius | reverse complement strand
GATTGATAAGGACAGAGATTTTTGATTTTTATATAGAAGATAGGCAATTTTGAAATTATAAAATATGACAAAATATAATATGGTAAAGCAGTACTTCAAATGGTCAAATATGCCTAGCAAAGAATGAAGTTGGCGTAATTTTAATACTGATAGACCAAATGGTCACCTACAAAAAACAGGGCTGGTTTTAAAGGGTTCCTGTCAGTTCCGCTCCCTTGGGATTCAATTGGCTCAACACCTCTTGTAGAAGTGCGAGGCTCTCACTTGCAGATTCACGCTACTCGGAAGTGCGGTTTTTAGCATAATAGTGTAGTCACTTTAAATCAAAATTACCCCATTACGTGAAATACTCTTTTATCTAGGGATTTGGTATGTATGTTGTATTTAGCTACTGTAATAACATACTAAAAGTCCTCGCAAAAAAAAAACCTGTGCTACGTCCGCCATCTTGGAAAATGGCGTCCAAAAAAATAAAAATAAAAAATGTTTGTTACAAAAAGAGCTACAACTTTTGTGTTTGCAATGTTTCAATAAAATTAACCGTTTAGCCTTAAAATGCAATATTTGGAAAACAATTTTGACAATTTGTTTAAAAAAACACTACAGTCAACTCCCAATTATCCGGGATAATCACCAGCAAGACACTCACGGATAATGTGAAATCCCGGTTAAAGCAATTCGTTATAGTATAGGGCACAAATACAAGTTATTATGCAAGAATTATAAACATATTGGATATACAGTACTGTACCTTTAATCATTCCTAAAACGTATAAAAAACTACAAACACTGCATTATTTAGATTGAAATAACAGTACAGCAATATATTATTTACAATGTTCAAACTCGATTAAAATAGTCCGTCAGTGTTCTTTGTTTATTCGCATTTGCTTCCTTTTTCAAAATTTTGGATCTTATTTTTTGTAACACGAGCTTGTCACATATTAATGCATCACCTTGAACGTCTAAATAGTCAAGAAAGCCTTCGACGTAAGTCAGAGCTGTGCCGTGTGTCACTTTCGGCATTGTATTTGGATAACCTAATAGAACTACGATCCAATGCAATATTTTGTTCCACTGGAAATTCGACAATAGTGGCGTTAGCTATTGGGAAAACGACTGAAGCTGTATGAAACACCAATGCTACCAATGATTTCTCCCTAGCGCTACCTCGCGGCGCGATCATGTACTATTTTCGCGACAACCTTTTTTCCGGCACACAGCCCCCGTATGGATGCAAGATCTATTTATTATTCATGATCTATCTTTCGGCTAGAGATGTTACGTCAATAACACAACTGCTACTTAGTAACTGCTACTCGTGATTGCAGTAGCATCAGTTTCGTGTTAGTCGCTATTCGTTTGCTACAAGGCCGCCCTCTCTCCTGTCACCCGCATTTTTTTAATTTTTCACTTCTCGTCCCACCACCTCTCTCGTCTCTTGGCCCGGTTGAGCTGCAACCAGTATAAACCGATCCCGTTTAGTCGGGAGTTGACTGTAATTACCGTTAAGAGAAGTTATAAAGACATTTTTGAACAAAAAATGTTTGTTTAACTTAAAGATGGAATTTCCTAAACAGTTTCATACTAATGACATAACTTTTCATTTATATTTTATGTGAATTTTTAAATGTTACACTATAAATGCCTTCGATGCATTTCGCTACTTTTTTGATTTTTGAGCTCCATTTTCCAAGATGGCGGCCGTAGCACAGGTTTTTTTTTAGTATGTTATTACAATAGCTAAATACAACATACATACCAAATCCCTAGCTTATAAGAGTTTTTTTTATGTAAGTTGTCTAACGTGACTGGACTATAGAAGAGTTCCGTGGTGTTGATCCCAAGTTGCCTGTGAAGCATCATTAAGGGACTAATCATACCACAATAGATCCACACGGGTCGCAAAGTAGTTCAAATTAATATACAAACAACTCTAGAACATATCCACTAAGGTTACAACTTACCATGCATCTCTGAAGTGGTTTGCGGCAGCTTTCCACCGTAATCTTTAGGCATCAAATCCACAGGGAAGTACTCTGACAGCCCCTCTACGTTGTTGTGTAAGTGCAACTGCAAAGACAAAAGAAAGTGTTGATATTTTTAAAAATTTTAATATTTCATTTTTATTATTAACTAGCTGACTCGTACGGCGTTGCCCGTGGTTGTTGGTATTTTCAGTCTTTTTGATGTAATTGTAATTCTTTTTAAGTGTTCGTTGAATACCTGTGCGTATCCTACCATGAAAAAAAGTCTACGCTATTTAGGAAAGCACTGAAAATTGTATTCCTGTAAACTACTATCTAACATGAAAAAGCTTTAAATATATCGTTTTAATTTATAGTTTTTACTAAGTTTGACTTTCACTTAATTTCATTGACAATGTTGCGAGCACCTACGGCCTTAGAGGAAGCTACGTACCAAATTGCAATCCAATTCGTTCTTATAGGGATTTTTAGTAACTTTGACCCTCCTCCCCAAACCACCCTAAAATTACTAATTTCTTTTAACCCTTTCTTAGCGAGGGTTTAAATTAGCTGGGGGTCGTAGAAAAGATATTTGAATCACTTTGTAACATCCGCGTTAATTTAGAATGTAACAAACTGGTTCAAATAGAGTTTATAATTTTAAATGTATAGGCCTAATTAGTATAAGATATATATATTGTTTAGTATTTAAATATACAATATACAGTATATATCAAAATAAAGCTACGAATGTGATATTTTAATGGCATTTAGTTTAATTTAGATGGTTTGTTTAGTTTTCAATAAAATATGTTAAAACTCGTGTATGTTTACGGTTATGCATGGTGTCAAATAATTTGTTTGTTATTATTATTATTATTGACAGCGAAAATATGTTTTGAAAAGTATTAAAAACTTCATAGTTATAATATATTTTATATAAACAATATTTTAAGCAGCAGATCTCTAAGCAGGCCTATATAGATATTTAATAACCAATGTTTTGAGTTGAATTATAATTCTGTAAGCATTTTTATTTGTGTTTGTTTATAGTTTTTCAATCTAACCTTAAAAAGCTGTTGGTTTTGAAGAGTATTAAAGTGATTATAAATTTTCTAAGTAATGTTGCTATGGTAATAGATGTAAACAAACATAAGCTTTTTATACGAATAGCTGTTTTTGTGAGCTATAGTTTTGAGTTCATACAATAAATGCTGTTCAGTTTCTTCCAAATTTGAAACTTTTTCAGGAAACTTTTCTTTATGTATAAACCTTCTATGAACTACTACAAACATTTTAAGTCCAAAAATAGCCAAATCGGTCCAGCCGTTCTCGAGTTTTAGCGAGACTAACGAACAGCAATTCATTTATATATATATAGATGTGATAAAACATGCTGTATTTTGTAACAAAAAATTGCATGCACAAGCACAGCCTAATCGTGAGTAAGTACAAATTCTGCAGTTGTATCAGAACCTAAAGTTATGTAATTATTATAATTAATTACCTTATTTTCTCTGTCCAAACAATCCTTATTATTACTAACACAGGTTACAGGTTTTGGTGAAACTAAGTCACCACTTTTAATTATTACTAATTAAAAATAATAATAAATAACACCACTGTAGACTGCAAATAGAACTTAGATTTTTTTCAATATCGTATGTACGAGGTATTCAGTCTATTGGTTGAAAAAATCCAGTAAACCGTACAAGTGAGATAACATCAACCAATAACTGGTTTGATCAGGTTGGCTCAGTTGATAGAGAGTTACCACAGAATGGTAAAGGTCCGGTGTTCGAATCCCGGTCTTGGTCAATGTTTTTTCTCTTGTAATTTAATTAAATTAACCCTTGCTGGGTAAGTGTGTAAGCAGACAACTTATTAAAAATTATTATTATCAGGCTTAGAACTTTCTGTACACTCCCTGTTGGCAAGTCACCAGGAGAGAGACACATTGGAAATTACTAAAGTCCATATCTTGCAACCAATGTTGTAAATAACATGACTGCAGAAGTTTAAATATACGAAGGCTGTTCAGAAAGTAACTTGGTTATCATTGTCTGAAAACCGGAGAGAATTTAAATAATGCTCATAAATTAATTAGAAAATTTGAGATACCAAAAATGAAACAGATACAAAAGTTCAACATTTAATTTTGACACACTATTGAAACTAGTTAGCAATAGCAATAATAACTCAAATTAAATTTAATAAATAAATACAATAAGGGTAAATACAGTAGGACAGAACAACAAGTAACTTTGAATGTTACCAATCACATTCAAACGATGGAGAAACGCTAACACTATATTAATGTTCTGGGTATCGTTTGAATGTACTTAGGTAGGCAACAACTCTTACGAAAGTGCTTTAATTTTATAAGGACAAAGTGACGGATCCCTACAACACATCAGAAAAACTTGAGTTAACACAGAATGGCCAATGCGTAGACGGCAAACCACCACTTCCCCTCGATGGCTTCGGCGGCGATATCCATGGCCAAACACTGATTTATTATTTTGTACCACTGACCACTCTTCTTCCCACTGTCTAAATAAGTTTTGCTTCAAAATGGACACGAAGTCGGATGACATTGCACACTTCATGTTAGGCTGTGTGCGGCTTCCTTAGCAGCTAGGTGCGCCTTAGTATTTCCCTGTATCCCAGTGTGACCCGGAACCCAACAGAATCACACCCCAACACTTTGCAGCCAAAGTCTGTGTGTGGAACACAGAATATCTTTAACCAAAGGGTTAGGAAAATGCATATCTTGAATGGATTCAAGAGCACTTCTTGAATCAGAACATGTAAGAAAGTGTAGCGGTGTTGATAATACAGTGCCTTGAGTATTGCAAAAAGTTCAGCTGTATATACAAAAGAAGTAGAGGGTAATCCATACATGGAGCTGTCTCCTGACATACCTAGCCCTGGGTTATCTTCCCAGATGCACTCCTTGTGCTACCAGGCGCGTCCACAGTTTGCAGATAGTGGCACGACCAGCAATGGTCAACTGCGAGACGAGATAAGCCTAACGAATAACCAGTCGCGGACAATGAGGCGGTAGTCATCTCACCCCATGGTGGCTACCTTCAAAACCATTGGGGAGCCCAATGTATGTGAGCAACGGGCTCAACCCTTGGTAGAGTAAATGGGGTAGGGTGATACGAAAGTTCGCCCGACGGTGACTTGTCCAACGTGGCTTGGGTAACCTTGCCGACACAAGTACTACTAGTGGAGGGTGCCTTTCTTCCCTTCTTGCAGTAAAGACTTCTTCTGGGGGTTTAGCTCCCTGATTGAAGACGTACTTCTTTCGGGGGGGGGGTCATCTTCCAGTGAACAGGGAAGCCTGCTCTGGGTGGTCGTAGGAGCACACCCCGGCAGAACTAAGCCCTTAAAGCTGCCAGGAGGCCACCCAATCCCATGCTCTATGGGTAATGGGTGCATCCTTGCGGTAGGGTGTGAGGTAGGGCGTAAGCGTACCTAACGGTGACTCGTCCAACGTGGCAGAGGTATCCCTGCTGACACGAGTACTATGGGTGAAGGATCCCCACTGGGTATTAACCAGTGCCTTCCACACAATGTGGTAAGATCACTGGGCATTAACCAGTGCCTTCCACATAGATTTGGTCTTGTAGGGGCAGTGACCTCGCTGATAGTTAGAAATTAGACGTTAAGAAGGTCAACCTTTTCACACAAGTGGATGTTGGTGGCAAGCCTCCTGGGATCACATACACTGCATCTAGCACTTATTGTGTTAATCTCTTTACTATTATGTCTCCTGACATAATAAATGCACATCCGACTCTATTGTCCAGTTTAGAACCATCAGTGAAAATTGTATTACTTGATAGGTAAAGATTGCAGATTGACAACATCAGGAGTAGTTTGATTTAGGTATCTATTCAGTGAGAGATCAACATGTGTTTTAAATCTAAGGCAGCAGATTTCTACAGAGACAGAATTTAAAAGCTTGTGCATTGTTATGATAAGTGGCTCAATTTGAATGGTGACGACGTAGAAAAACAGTTTAAGATTGTCTATTTCAAATGGATCTAACTTTCTTTTTTTATGTGGTTGTTTTTAAGTTCAAAACTTAAGTTACTTTCTGGACAACCCTCGTATCTATCTTGAGTTAGGCCTATATGAAACATGTATGGGCACGAACATACAAGAAGCATTTTCTGTAAAGACACTAATGTTGTAATTACTTTCCTTATGACTAATATGACAATATCAATATTTACAATATCTAGAAGTTCTGAATGCATGAATGGCTTCACTAAATTCAAGGCTGTGTCTATGAGTGAAAATGTGTTGATTACATGGATGCCTTTCAGCCTGACGGGATGACAGTCCTGTAACAAACAGAAATAAATATTAATTATATATATTAATACACTTTGAGTAGATATTCATACATCAAGTATTGCCAAATCTAAATCACAAAAACTCTCTGTACCACATTGTTACCACAGCCTAGAGTAACCTTGTATAACAGCCCAACCCACCTATACACTAATTAGGGGTGGCAAATTTATTTGAAATATCGATATATCGCAAGTTTGTACATCGATAACTAATAAAATATCGGATTGAAAATATTGATACCAGTACATCAAAAGAAATTTGATACATTTTAAGTATTTTTTATTTTATTTTTTGCATACTTCCTATAATGTTTTAGGTTTTTTGTAAAAACCGTTTTCAGAAACGGATAATTAATTTAGAGTGAAAGCTAAACGTAAGTTTTATTGTTAATGTCATATATGTTTGGGCTAGTAGAAAATATTTCCAATCAAGCAACGAACAAGCATCTGCCCAATCTGCCCTGATAATGGACTGCTGCATGTCGGCAAACATCCTTCAACATGTGACAACGCTGTCATCACCCAAAGCACAAAATATATTCATTTAATAATGTTTTATTACTAAATAGGCCTACTTATAAATGTTAGGATAAAATAATTTTGAAAACTAAATTCACCATAGTAAATATTTAACATACATACACATGATAAAGCATGTTAAATTTGCATGAAAATACAACATACAGATAATTCAACTTATACGAAAAGAAACATGTTTTGTTCGATTAATCAAAAATATTAAACAGTTAAAAATACTACGTAACAAAATGATGTCTAAAAATTGAGATCTAACCAGTCAGTCATCTAGTGGGGAGAGAGGACTTTCAACTGCCAACAGAACAACCAACGCCAACAGTGGCAACTTCGCTTACAGGGCAGGACACAGTCGCAGGTCAGGACACGTAACTTGTACTTGTAGATATATCGCTGCCATTTCTAACACCAATGTATATTCACGTTGTGCATTAAATGTGGCATTCGACAAATTAACCTCTCCGAAAATTTACACAGTGATACTTCTTTTGTGGATAAAAGAAGAAGTTTACAGAAGAAAGGCGAAGAAACTTCAAGATCAGAGTTTTTTGTGAGAGATTTTTGTTGTAAAGGTCTGTTGGATTTTGTAAAATGATTCTCAAAAGATTATAGACATTCATTGGAAATGCAGGTCCAATGCGAACTATTTCTCACAAAATATTTCGTATATTAACCCCTCTTTGAAATGAATACTCTGATTTGTATCTCAAACCCTTCGAATGATTGAAATTCTTTCATCAAAATATGCAGTTACTTTCCAAGCATGATGAATAATAAATAGCTTATTTATGCAGCTCTATTAGCATTGAGTTCAGGGAGCTTTCCTATTGGCTTTAGATGTAAACAGCTTACCTGGATGTAGATCATAAACTTGCGCACAGCCTGCATACACGTCGTCACTCTCGCTAGATGTCCCAAACTGTATCCCTTCATGTCAAACAAAACTCGGTAGCCTGGTACAATTCCATCTTCGGATATCCTGATATCATTGAATACTAAGAACGCCTTCAAAGCATCCACAAAGTTGAAGACAGAAGGATCAGTGTTCCACATTCTATAGAGTATTAGGTGGTCACCATCGGGAGTTGCAAGCGGGAGGGGAACCATTGGGCTGGAACAAGAAATAACAACCAAGTTTTACCATTTATTTTTGTGTTGACTGTAGTTACACATTTTTTGAAATGAGAATTAACCAACTTTTACGACACGAAACATGAAATCTTGAGTTCTGGAGTTATTAAAAATAGAAAGGAGAACCAAATTGGAGTAGTATTGAAATTTTAAATTATCTGAATATATTACATCCACAATAATACCGAGAATCATAATAAAGTTTTTAAATTCACTTAAAAAACTAATAATCCTGAAAAATCTTCAGAGAATTTTATATGCCTTCTTTGATTGTTGTTGATATAATTAATTACAATAATTTTATATAATATAGTCTAATTATAAATTACATGACGTACATGTATTTTATGTTGAGGAATGATGGAAAAATTTGCATAACCTATTTATCTCAAATACGAAAACTTGTTGTTTTAGAGTAGAAAATTATTATATTATGTTAAAATCCTATTTTATTGTTAACTAGTGGACCCGGCAATGCTTCGCTATTGCTTGATTTTAGTATATAAATTTTAGTATAGTAATAATATAGTATTTTAGTATAGTATATAGTAAATTTTAGTATATATACTTAGATTAAATTAACAAACACTATTTAATGATTGCATATAAAAAGTGACTTGTGGTTAAAATAAGATTCTTATGATCATGGCAGCTGGTAGAGCGGTTATTAAACATATGGTTGTTTTATTTTAATATAATTGTCGACTGACTATAAATCTGGGGTAAGTGCCGAAAAGGAAGTTTTGAGGAAAACGTAAAAAACTTCCTAAAAACTACCGTTTTCATTATTTATTTTCTGTTGTAGCCTTAAAAGGTGTCAAAAACTATTCTACAAACATTTCTCAAAGTTAAATTAAGAAATAAAATTTAACATTTTTAATAATAATAAATAAAAAAGGGCTATGTGCCAACTCTTATACCGTAAAAACCGGTCTAAGTCGACTACTCAAATCTGTAAAAAGCCGGCTAACTGTTTAAAATATAATAGTTATTTTTAATACATAGCCCAGATTTTATTTCACAACAGGTGGCACTTAGAACCAAGCGCAATCTTGTGGAAATTCTTTGAACTACTTCCCGATTGAAAACTAGATAGCCCAGTTTTTACTAAATAGTGTTAGGCACATAACCCACATTTTGACATTAAACAGAATATATTAATTTTTGGCACTTAACCCGGATTTTATAATCAGTCGACAATTTATTTTATATGGGTAGCTATCGCATTTTAATTATGATTTAATTTTAAGGGTAGTCATAACATTTTATTACATTAACTTAAGTAATCAAATTGCAACTGGTTTTTTATATCAGTTAAGAATAATATTACACAAATTTAGCTTAATAGCTTGTAGGAAGTTAGTTCAATTGATATTTATTGTATACGGGTAGCAACACCATGTCAACCCCTTAGACTGTAGTAATTGTAATGTCTAAACTCTCCTGACATTAATAATGGATAGTATTTGAAATTTTTAGTAAAATCGGTCAAATAGTTTTTGAGTCTATAGAGGACAAAGAAACATTTATTTTTATATAAAGAGACAAAAATTTAGTCAATAACAATTTATGTTGTTTAATCTTTTGTAAAGTAATATAAACAAATATTAATAAAAACAAATGAAATTGCAAAATAAATTATCTATTTTTTGTTGCATATTTTATTGTCTGTTCTGGAAACTTTCCATCTCTTCACTTCCTTTACATAAAATTACAAATAATTATTATAATAAAGTGTAAACAAATTATAACTTGCTTCTAAAAAAACAATAAAACCTTATTTCAAACAGAATGTTCTCTGTCGTCCTTTCTGTAATATTACTTACTGAACACTCGCAAATGTTTAACATCCCAACTCAGTGGGAGGAGTCAACAATGTTAGCCTGTTTTACTAAATTGACACTAGATCGCGACACTTTACAGTAGCTAGAGTATCGCATGTAAACACTTTGAACTGGTCATTTTGATGAACAAAGTGACGTGTTCGAATCTTTTAAATGACCCGTTTCACCCACCTCTAAGAAGGAGTCATCAGTGCTCGGTACAAAATGAGAATATACCCAGACTAGACTATATAGGAAGTTTCGGTTGACATACTGGATGCTCAGAGAACTAATTTCTACAACATTTACTAAAAAATAAAGAAATTTATATAAGTAACTATTATATAAGAAAGATCTAGTTTAATCATAAATGTTGTTTTCTAATTCTAAACCACAAATTAGTTATGCTTTTCTGCTAAGACAGCATTTAATCAATAGCCTACTCACAAAAGTTCCAACTGTTTCTTCGTGTTGTCCAAACTGCGATCCAAGAACAAATCCGCCCATTGTGTGCGCACTGTAAAATAGTTGTCTATCGTTGTCTTGGTCGCTTCTCCGCTGTAGAAACAGCTGTGCAGGAACAACAAAATGTGCTGATCTGTGGAAAGTGTAAACGTACAATAAGAGTACACTTTTTGAAACCCCCGTAAAAAATCACAGGCAGATTAATTAGGTACACATCAGAAATACATAATTTAAAACAAATACTATTTAAAAACAATAGACTTTATCTAGGCCTACCTACCTAGCCTATGTTTAAGGATTATAAAAGTGTAAACCTATTTTTTTTAATTTGTATGTATATACGTTATTATATATTTAAAGAAGGATACACATATTATCTTTCAATTGCTTTTTATTTCATATTGATAGACCAAATGATTTAGATTTAGATTAGACACATGTTATACTTAAACAACGGTTATAATTTTGAGTCGTACATTTTCAAATTGTTCTTTAGAGTCGCATATTTTCAAATTGTACTTTTGAGTCGCTCATTTTCAACTCATCCTTCTAAAAATGTAATTATGTTCATTATCAACTAGATTTTTTCTCTTTATTTATTAAAATATTTAGTTTAGTTATAAAAAAACATAACAATGACATCTTATAGCGATATTAAGTTATTTGACAACATCATTGGATAAAGGAAGTTTTTGCAAAAGAAACAAGGATAAGATACATTTTGAAAATAACAATAAGAGTTAAGGGACGTTTTGAATAAAATAACAAAATTAGTTTAAATAAGGATAGGGGACGTTTGTGAAGAAAATTGATTGTGTTGAGAGGCAGTCATGTTGAATTCGATAAGGGACATTTTGGACATTTACTCAAATCTTTTACAGGGGAGACCGGGGCAAGATGACGATGTTAAGAGTTTTTTATTTTTGAAAATTTTGTTAAGTTAGTTTTAGTTTGTATAACCACATAAGTAGTTAGGTCAGTTCTTAGTACCAGCCAGTTTCCAATACCATAGGACAAAAAGAAGGATGTTCTTAAGCATTATCGAACTGGAATAATTTCAAAAGATTACCATCAATGGTTCTCATCTATGTATTCCACTAAAGATGCCGGAGCAGATGAAACTCCAGAGCCAGCACTTGATGAGCAATTGTTTGAAGAAACTGACCTGTAATTTTTCAGCTGTTTTAACTGTGTTTTTCTGCTGTTATGTTGTTTCATTAATTAATATTTGTCTGTTAATTAATTAATTAATATCTGCTGTTGTTTGTTAATTAATATTATTAATTCAATTAATTCAAAGTTATCTGGCTTTTGGTAACCTTTCTGTACCTACATGTTTTTTCTTTCCTAATTTTTCCTTATAATTTAGCATCGCTTGGGTATTTTTACCTCTAATATTTAAAACCGATAAAACTACCCAAGACCTGTTCAAAAATGTTATTAAATTTCTTAAAAATAAAACAACAAAATAATTAACCCTTCAAGTAATGTTTATTTATAAAAAGAGTTTAAGCTGTCATGTGGAAACAAATGTAACACAATCTAAAGCTTTTATGAATTTACATTCACGTTTGCAACTTAATTTTTGCTCTCCTGTAAAATTCAATAAATGTGACTTGGGTAGTTTTACCTTTAACCCCTCGAAAGGACGATTTGAAAATGAGCGACTCAAATAGTAAAAGTAAATCTTGTAAGCGCAGCAGAACTTTAAGGTAATAACCTACGAACCTTTGAAAGTAGTGATGGGTTGACCATGAATAATCCGTTCAAAATAATTGGGTCATTGCTTGAGCCGAAAAAAATTTATAATGATTATTTGATGACTCAGTTCACTTACTTGAGCTATGTTAAATGAACTTAAACGTGTTATGAATGTTTTGTAAACTAGAACACACACTGAAACATTGATAAGGAAGGTAAGAATAAAAAAAAAACGACAAGAAAGTATTCTATGAAAAGAAAAAAAAGATTGGTTCATGATCCGAAAGACCCATGAGATTATGATTCATTTGTTCATACAAATGTGTGAATGTATATAGTGTACCCTGAACGCAAGCCCTTAAAGAATGATATATTATAGGAAATCATATTTAGAATGTGTTTATACCAGTCCACCCAGTATGATAGTTTGGAAAAAAACTAAGCTTTCCGCCAAATATCATTTATTTAGGCCTACACTATAATATAAAGGCCTGACAACAATGGTAGTGAAATCTTATCACGATTTAAAATGTCTTTTCAATTTAAAATGTATGCATCCTCGCATCCATATGTTTGTTTGAAATGTAATAGAAATGCTAAGACTACTTAATTCTGGATTTGGTCCGAAGAAAAAAGAAAGAAAATTGTGTGCTTAACACGGGAGAATTGTAAACTTTTTAATACAACTTACGAAATGAGGAAGCACAATGTCCATTTCAGAGGTATTACCAAGTAAACTACATATTCTCTGCTAAATACACATGTGTACTAAGTATTACGTTAGTAGTGCGTGACGGATTAGAGCATTTCAGAAAATGCGTCACGGTAAAATCCGATTCACCGCCAGCAAATAATTTTTTGGACGCGGTGCGTCTATAGAAATTTTCACTTCAAAAGGGTTCTGGGGACATTTAGCAGGTCGTTTACGTTATCTCGTCTAATACTTCCCTTTGAGGAACACTGTCTAGAGCAGTCATGGGCAAAGTACGGCCCCCGGGCCAAGTGCGGCCCTCGGGCTAGTCTGATCCGGCTCGCGACACGATTTTGGTTAACCCCTAAAATTAATTGCACATAGGAAGTGATAATTTTTTTTGTGCAGCTATAATAGTTAACGGGAGCCTTAGGTATGGTATTATCGCATCTAACACTAACTGAGTTTGCATCGCGTGTTTTCTTTCCGTAGAAAATGTATGTATATCGGTAGTATGGCGATTTAGTGCGATGCGTGTGGCCTGTCCTGTAGATCGTTCGGTGTTGCTCGGTCAAGTTCAGGATGAATCGGCGCTAGCAATATTGTTTTGTCCGTCGGCTGTTCTCAAGGTCAGTGTAGTTCAGACAGTCACGTAGGCCACGTCACCTCTGCAACTCTTAGTCTGACTTGTATTTATATAGTTGAGTTTGTCGGTAGTGTGCTTTTTGACCGGTACAATGGCAACTAAAAAACGTAAAGTTGATTCAGAATGTCGTGTTTTTAAAGATAAGTGAACTTGGAAATACTTTTTTACACCTATTAAGGATAAACCTGTGTGCCTAATTTGCAATGAAGCTGTAGCCGTATTCAAGGAATTTAACCTCTCTCGACATTTCATGACAAAACATAACAACGCCACTTATGAAAAGATGACTGAAGAAGAACGGAAGCAAAAATCAGGAGCTCTACGTAAGCAAATATCAGGTCAGCAAAATATTTATAAAAAGCAGAACAGCTCTCAAAAGCTTGCTACACGTGCCAGCTATGTTGTAGCATACAATATTGCTAAAAGTAACAAAACATTTTCTGATGGCGAATTTGTAAAAACTTGTTTACTTCAAGTAAGTGATATTTTGTGTCCTGAAAAAACAAGGGATTTTGAAGCAGTAAGTTTGTCCCGAAAAACAATTACGTCTAGAATTGAAGCTATTAACAAGCAGTTTGTAACACAACTAGAATCAATGATAAGCACGTTTAAATTCTGTTCTTTTGCGTTGGATGAAAGCACCGACATAACTGACACAACTCAGTTACTGATATTTATAAGAGGTATAGATGACAACTTTGGTGTTACTGAAGAATTAGCCTCCATGCGTTCATTAAAGGGAACAACAAAAGGATCAGACATTTTTGAAGAATTTCAAGAAACTATCACATCTTTGAAATTACCTCTGACCACTATTTGTAACATTACTACTGACGGAGCACCAAATATGACAGGGGCAAAATCTGGTTTTGTAGGCAAATTTAATGAATCATTTCCTGGGAACGAAGTGGTGTTTCTTCATTGTATCATCCATCAAGAAACTCTGTGTAAATCTGCTCTAGAAATGAAACATGTGCTTGATGTTGTTATTAAAATTGTTAATAGCATTCGTTCGCGAGCACTCAACCATAGGCAATTTCAAGAGTTTCTTTACTCATTGCAGTCAGAATATTATGACGTACTTTACTACACCAAAGTAAGGTGGCTCAGTGCAGGGCGGGTTTTTGAACGAGTTTGGGATCTAAAAGACGAAATTATATATTTTATGGAAGAAAAAGGAATGGACGAGTGTGATCATTTGAAAGATATGTTATGGCTTTCAGACTTTGCATTTTTTACAGATATTTTTAGCCACATCAATAAATTGAACCTTAACCTCCAGGGAAGAAATCAATTGATTCATGATACTTGGGGTCATATCAGGGGTTTCAAACTGCAGTTAAATCTATTTTCCAAACAACTACTCAAGAAAGACTTCACTAATTTTCCAAGGTTAAAATCCATTGCAGTTACAGAAGACAAAGTTAAGAGCTATGAGAAAAACGTAAAATGCCTTCATGAAGAATATGAACGAAGATTCCAAGACTTCAAAGTTATCAAACAGGACCTGGAGATTTTTAGCATGCCATTTAATTTGGATTGTGAATCAGTTAAACCAGAACTGCAGCTCGAACTAATTGAGTTGCAATGTAACACACTGAATTGAAACAACTATTTCTCAATGTTTCGAAGATTGAGTTCTACAAGGCCCTGTCAAAAACAACTTTTCCAAACCTGAAATCTCACGCTCAGAAGATAATTTCGATGTATTCCTCTTCTTACATCTGTGAACAGGTGTTTTCTACTATGAAGCTTCGCAAAAACAGTGTTAGAAACCGATTGACTGACCATAATTTAGCTTCACTACTGCGAATCAGCTCATCTCAGTTTCTACCAGATTATGATCAACTTTTAGAATTTCAGTCACAGTTTCATCTGTCTCATACGCCTTCATGCTCTAGAAAAAGATTAATCATTTTTTGTGACTTGTTTGGAAGTTTTTACCATTTTAGTATATAAGTTGTGTATGATGTAAAATTAAACAATAAAAAGGTTTAGGCCTATAACTTGTATTTTTTTTTTTTTTTGGCCCGCCTGTAAATTTTTAAATTTCATCTGGCCCTCCTTTTAAAAAGTTTGCCCATCACTGGTCTAGAGTTTACAGGATAAGTTGGCAGACTTGGAACTGCTTCTTAAATTACATACGATTATTATAAATCGCTCAATGTCATTGCAGCTTTTATAATTTAATTAAAGTTGTAATTGTGTAATGTACATAGATCAAATTGATTTCCATAATAATTATGTAAAGTAATTAATGCCACAGGTGCAGCTTGTGAAGGTTATAGCTTCATGCCTGGCTGGCTTAGAACATTCTGTCAACTGCCCAAACAGAACAGGATTATCAAAAATGGCAGAACGACTGGGATAAACCCAATGGAAATCGTATCAGTTGTTTTCAAGATGTAAATGGGCATTGGATTATAACCAGAGGCCGCATGGGGCGACGCTGTCTTAATTAATGTCTTTTTTAATTTTTCGTTGTAAACTGAAATATAAACGTTGGCGCCTCTCAATATGTAAATATAAACACTACCTCATATTTCAACAAACCGTGTAATTGATACCTTTCCCAATGTGTATGTTGCCTTAACAATTTTGCTTACCTCCCGATATCAGGGGCCAGCGGAGAAAGGAGTTTTTCCAAACTGAAGGTAATCAAAAACTAGCTGCGATCGACCTTTTTTCACGATCGACTAAGTGGAATGCAACATTAGCAATTGAAAACAAAATTTTAAACACTATTGATAATGATTCAATTTAGAAAGACTTTGCCAAGTTTTAAGGCGAGAAACGATATTTTTCAAAGTTTTTTATGATACAGTACTTGTATACTATTAGCCAATTTTTCATTTAAATTAAATAAAAAATACGATACATATGTTTGTTATTTTCTTTTAAGATTTGACACTGATTCAATTTCGAAAGACTTTGCCAAGCTTAAAGTGAGAAAAGTTTGTTTTTAAATAGTATTTTAAAGTATTTTTATTATAGGCTATTTATTATTCTATTAGTCAGTTTTTATTTACTCCACCATAAAAAAAATTGTTTATTTTTAAAGCAAACCTAATTATTTTATGTTTTATATATGAGTGTTGGTTATAGTGACTTTTTCATAAATTTTGGCCCTCCTCCTCCTTGGCGGGGGGGGGGGATTTTTACGTTTTTAACTAGGCTTCACTGTGGCAGACATAACTCAAATTGTGTTTGAGATAGCCTCATATTTTATTTTTTTTTATTTTGAAAAGGGCATTCCATTCTACAACCTGTAGTATGGATATTAAATTATATAAAATATTTCTGTAAAAAATATGTTTCTTAATTTTTTATAAAATATTTTAGTAAAGTCTTTTTTTAATCATTTCTTAAAATCTGTATTATAGGAACTAATGTATATCCATACTACAGGTTGTACAATGAAATGTCCTCTTCAAAACAAAAACAAAATTATGAGGCTATCTCAAATACAACTTGAGTTATGTCTGCCACAGTAAATGAAAACGTGTGAAAACAAAACTTTCGGAAAACGGCCTAGAAAAAGACTCAGTTATTTGGAGAAAATACATCTGTAAGCCTGAAATATGTGTAAGCGTTTAGTTTTTAGATAAAATAAACTAATTATAGGCATATTATCTATACTTATTATATATCAAATTGTTCAGAAAATTACAGGGAACAAAACTAGGTGAAAAAATAATTTTAAATTTTTTGTCATTTTTATCAGTATTAAGGTAGAGTGCCCCCTCAATTTAAATTTAAAATAAGATATTATTTTTGTTATTTTCTTTTTAGATTTTTTTCACAATTATATGCAATTCACTATAACACATTATAATTATGTATCATTACATTTTGTCATTTGTAATAATAGTGTTGTAGCCTACAATAGTGTGTGTGTTTAGCTTGTTGTTTCTTTCTAGATAATTACTTAATTTTGATTAATTTAATGTATATAATTTAATATATATATTGCACGTTTCAAACAGTGTGTATGTACATAATATGTTCATACAAACTGTTTTATGTATGATCACCTATTTTTATAGTTTTATTAAAGTTTGTTTAAAAGATTATTTTGATTTACTGTATTTCTAAAACCTTATGTAGGCCCTACTTAATTGCTTATTTTAATTTGTAATAAACAATAAAGTTATTACATAATAAATTAATTAAAAGACGAACAAGTTTATAAGAGATTTTCGCCACACCCTGATCTTACATGTACCAAAAACCCCCTTGAACCGGCCCTAGTTATAATTACAGGGATAAGTATTTGGGAGTAATGTTTGACCAGAAAGTAAAACAATATTTGGTCTACAACATTCTACGCCTCATTTATATGTGAATTTTACAGACATAAATCTACCTAAATATGAAGGAAAAACTTCAGGGGAATAAGTGATAAAAAGCCAGTCTTGTCGTACAAGTAGTTATTTAGAAATATACATTTTTGTCTAAAAAAAACTCGGAAATTCAAATTTTCGGAATACTGCGATTGAAGTAACGCTTGACTAGTACACAGCATTGGCACAAATAACTGGGTAATTTAAGTTTCAAATGCTTGTACATCACATAGGTCCTTTAATTCCCTCTGTGCATAGCCTATTAGCCTATATTATTAAACAATTCAGTTCCTACATTTACCAGAAAAACTTCATAGTGAAATTTCCAACAAGAAAAGAATAACAGATAAATTAAATATTGAAAAAAACCCCCGGCTAAACAAATTTTCTTAAATCATAGCTAAAAATACTCTTTATCAAGTCACCTTTCAAAAACAAAAAAACAAAGTCAAAATCTGTTCATCCTTTTTTGAGAAATAAACTTCATATAAACATAGGCCCGAAAACGGTTCGTTTTCCAGATATCCGCCATTTTGTTTGTTTAACAAAATAATTCATATCTAGAGAAATATTCGACCGATTGAGTTCAAACTTGACATAAAGTTATACCTACAAATGATATATCGCAAGAAAAATAAGCGATTATATCCAATCATGAGTTTCAAAATGGCGGCTGTTTGAAAATTTCAAACCTAAATTACTCAAAAATCGTACATTTTAACAAAAAATGTCTGTGTACCTTTTTTGTAGCCCTTTTGATTCCCTATCGTATGGTGTAACTGTCAAAACAATCGGATGAAGGATAATAGTTATGTTATGTCTAATAATTGGTTTGTTTAACCCGCCATCCTATACTAACACAGTAAATACACAATAAAGTACACCATGTGTACATATGCTGTTATTATCTTTAACTTAGCTATTGTCCTTCACCCGATTGTTTTGACAGTTACACCATTCGATAGGGAATCAAAAGGGCTACAAAAAATGTTGCACAGACACACCCCTGCACACGTTAAACTTATAGCACACTGCTCTGTTGCGTCGGTGGTTAAAAATAGACCAAAATAAAAACAGTTTAAGTCTCCAATAAAGTGTCCTTAATCAAAATTTTTTTTCTTGTATAGATATAGGGAATAATGACTTACATTGTTTTTTTTTTCTTGTCCAGGAAGTCATGTAGAACAAAATTTGCAACAAAAACTAATTTAAATTTGTTATTTTTAACCGTTTTCAGAAAAACATCCCCAGAATCTTTCTCAATTTGATAATCACAGCTGAAAAAATAATTACACCAGAAGTATACAGAATTTGGTCAAAACTACCACCAGACTTGACAAAATCATGTCAAAGTGACCGTTCCCAACAACCAGAGTTCATACATGGAACTAACACTACCACAGACTTTTATAGACTTGCATAATTATATATTTCCAGTTACCAGTGAGTTCCGGTAGATGGTGCTGATGTGTCAACCAGTTTCGGATATTGCGGACATCTTCTAGCTTGTCCTTGGGTACTTCCACTTTAACGTTCATGAACGGATGACGGGTCTTCATGTTTCTGTAACAATGCCATTATCAGTTTATTGTCCAAGACTACTTCGTTACATTCTAAATTGGGAAAGGAAACTGGAAAGCATTTAAAATGCACTGTAAATTGTAAGCTCCAAAATTACACTAAATTAAACAATAGTTCGATCGCGCAGCTGACTGCTGACGTGAGTTGAGCGAATTTCCAAAACTAAGTTTATATGTTTTAGTGTTTCAACCAAATATTTGGAAAATTGATCTACTTACCAAGCGCTGAATAGCTGCCTGCGTGTACGAAATATACTACTAGAATTTGTTTGCACTTCAGCCTCTGCTTCTTCGAGTTTTTTGATTTTGGGAGAGCCAAACGACCTATAAGGTCGTGTAAAAAACAAAATGTGCAGAATAATATCCTACATTTTTTTTCAGATAAAACCACCAAAAATATTTCATTCTATTACGAAAAATCTAAAAAAATAGTTACTTCCTGTAAAATAACTTGATTTTTTGTGTGCAACGAACTCATCCGAGTGACTTAGACAACCAACGTGTGTACCAAATAGGACTTAAAATGCGGTCGTTAGAGTACGAACACACATATATATATGTATATACATATACAAATATATATAACAGTTTTATGGCACACCAAAAAGTGTTCTGGGAACCATGATCGGTGCTCATTTACTATTCCCGACCTTAGGTCTCCCCATAAGGGTCACTGTAATAGCTCATCTTTTCTATGGAAATTCGCTAATAATGTAACTAAACTAAAAACTTGTAAAACTAATTAACAAAAAGTAACTCAAAATGTAAAGTGAATAAATGCAATTATTTTGTCTTTCCTATATAACTTAAAAGTATTATGTGATAAGTTTCATGTCTCTAACTTTATAGAAATTGTAAGAATTGTTATTTATTCTTAAGAGTAATAATAATAAAATTATTAAACAATTAAATAGTTAATAATTCAATTATCAATCAATTTATTACCTTAAATAAACAAATAAAACATAAATTAAATATATATATATATTATAAAGGAACAAAAAAATGCCCACATGGGCCTAAGCCTGTGAGTGGGCACGAGTCGCTCAATAAGCGCACAATGAGGATAAAAGTAAACAAAATAAAAAGATTCCATTAAACATTATCATGTCGAGCTGAGTCAATCTACTAACAAAACTAAACTAGGCCTACTACCTATTATTAGGTTTCCAAAGAAGTTGTCCCTGCAAAACTAACATAAAACAAGATGTTATCATTTATGTTGAAGCAAAATACATGTTGGACCTTAGACCAGTAGTTCAGTCGGTACATATCAGACAATGAGGGAACGCTATGATTAATACCTATCTGTAAGTAGATAAGATAACCTGCTCGGCTGCATCCCTTCCCAATTCAAACAGCCATTCCATGCTATGTATGGAATACCCGAAATTCCCTGAAGGGTGTGCAATACAAGGACGAAACAGACCTCTTCAATATAACTTATCTTTCATAGAATTTTGAATATAATCTTTTGTAATTTGCAGGAAATCGTTAGTGAACATCTAAATTATAATTCGTAGGTGACAAAAATGTAAATTTTAAATTTTTATTTAAGTTATTTGCTTGTAAACCAGACCAAAAACGTGATTTTCAGTCGAGTCTTTGACATATAGGTTATAGAAATTCACTAATATAGCCTTGATGGACAGCCGGACAGCAAAGTGTATTATTCATATTAGTCCAGACAAATTGTCAAAAAAGGTTACATTAATTATGGTAGTTCCGATTTTTTTATAAAATGTTGTATCGCTTGGTATACTGATCACTGATGAAAAATCCAAGTTTACTAATTCCCCCCCACCGCCGCGGGCGCCGCCATCTTGAAAAAACCAAGAAATTTAGGAACTAGTCCTAAGTAAGGTTTAGAAATAAATTAGTAAACAGAAGTTGCCGCGACAACAGTACCTTGAAATGGATATTACACTTCCTCGTGTATGTTTCTAAAATGAATTGCTATAAACAGTACTTTGTGCGATTGCCTTCATGTATTAGTTAACGTCACCCATACGAGCTTTTTACAAATATCTCCTAAAGTATTGGTGTGACAATAAAACTTTACGTAGCTTTATTAAACTAGATTAAATTATCTACAATTTGAGACTAATCCGAAATTTATAGACATAATACTTCCCTAGATAGAGATCATTGAAGATTAAACATTTTTCTAGAAAATGTGAAAAGTTAAGATTTTCAGTCGGTTTTTGCTCGATAGCAAGTAAACAGTTAATCCCAAGCCAAAGTTAGACATAATAACATTTGCAGTAAAGGTAATTGGTATTGTAAGTAGTAAAGTATCATATTTATTAATAAATAGTTGACAGATCTTGAACACGTATTATGTAGAAACCTAACAATATTTGAAGATATTTTGGTCTTCTATGAATACATTGGTTTTCTCAACATTCAGTTATTTCGTGTTTTCGTAAAAAAACTAAACAAATTCAAAAGATCGTATCTCAGAGTCTGTATGATCCAGCAGAACCCGTTTTTTCTTAAGCTCTAGCTAATTTCCATTACTATAAATAATAGTATGTCTAATAGTATGTCTGTGGAACCTCATAGATCCTTGAATTATTCAAAAGGTGTCATTACCTGTAGAGACTTGATCCCCATTAGTTTGGAGGAAATAAAAAGCGAATTAGCTAGCCAGTCAGTTCTGGAAGTCATTCGCATTATGTGTAATGAAAATGGAGAGAAAAAAGCCACTGCTTCCTTGATTCTAACTTTTGGCACACCCACATTGCCAGAGTATATCTACGCAGGTTTCTATCGTCTGTCCGTTAGACCTTATGTCCCAAACCCTCGACGTTGTTTTAAGTGTCAAGGGTTTGGACACGTGAGTTCTACTTGCACCAAGCAAGAAACATGCGGTCAATGCGGTAAAAAAGGTCATAATAGTGAGGGCTGCAAAGATGACGCCAAGTGTCCCAACTGTGGCGGCGATCATCCTGCACGGTCCTTCAACTGTGAAAAGTTTAAAGAAGAAAAAGCAGTTCTTACCATTATGGCTAAGGATAAAATATCTTTTAATGCCGCAAAAAAATATATAAAACCTCTAGGCCTGCTCTAGAAAGCAAATCATTTGCTGCAGTGGTTTCAAACAAAAGCAACACTCCTTGCGCAAATTGTGGAGAATTGGCTAAGACAGTCAAAATCTTAACTGACCAAGTTGCTCAGCTAGTCGCTCTATTCTCAAAAGTGTCTCCTTCCGCTCCCGCTTCTGCTTTAGTTGATTCAAATTCCGCTCTTCCGTCCTCTAGTTTCTCGGTATCACAAGCAGAAATAGAACCATCTATCCCTGCTCTTGATCTGAGAACTGGAACTCGGGAAAAAACTAAATTAAAAAAGAAAATTACCCCAATAACTGGGGTAAAACAATTTCTAAAGAAATCTTATACCTGCCCATCTGTAGTAACAGGCAGAAAGAAGTTCTGAACCCGTTCCAGGAAAGAAACCTGTTGCTATAAAAAGAAAAAATATAAAAAACACAAAAAGTAGTAAAAAAGAAAATGAAAAAGGAGGTTCCTCTACAAATTCTCCTAAAAGCCCTTCTAAAAAACCTGATCCTTGGATCCTTGCCCTTCTCCACCCTCAACATCTTCCAAGACGTGTGAGGGAAATATGGAAGTGGACAAGGACACACAACCTAAAAACCTTCCTCTCACTACAGGACAGGAAAACGAAAAGGTTACAAAGGGACCATATCCCTTCTAATATTTATTTGTTTAAATTAGTATATTATTATATTTCTCTGTGTATATAATATGTACTGTTGAAAAATATTATCATTAATTACCTATGTCCACGATCCCAAATATGAATGTGGTTCAGTGGAATTTAAATGGTGTTAGGAGTCACATAAAAGATCTGAAAGTTCTTGTGCGAGACACGTCTCCTCTATTCGTTTGTCTCCAGGAGACACATCTCCATAATACCCATTCTTTATATTTAAGAGGGTATTCCGTCTTCAGGTCAGATTTTGTTACAGAGGAGAGAGAGCAAGAGGTGGTGTAGCCATACTCGCTCACAACTCCGTGGATGGTGTTCCCGTAAATCTGGATACACCATTACAAGCAGTAGCAATTCGAGTCGCTGTTCCCATAAAACTAACGATATGCAGCCTATACCTGCCACCAAGCTATACCGTCCAATCAAACGACTTGATCTATTTAATATATCAATTACCTGCTCCGATTCTGTTACTTGGCGATTTCAACGCACATCATTATTTGTGGGGATCCTCAACCTGCAGCCCAAGGGGTATCTGCGATGAGAGGATACGATCCGATTTAGATTTGTGTTTACTTAATGACGGATCGTTAACGCACTTAGCAGCTTCGACAGGAGATTGGACGGTCGTAGACTTGTCATTCTGTAGTCCTTCGCTAGCTGCAAGATTTGAGTGGACAGTGATGGCAGATTTGTATGGCAGCGACCATGCCCCTATAAAAATTTCCCTTAATGACTCCTCTTCTATAAACAACCGAACACCTCGATGGATAATAAATAAAGCCTTATGGAATGATTTTACAAATCAATTTGCATTACCAGAATATAATCAACATATTTCTATAAATTAAACAGTCTATATGTTTACAGATTCCATTATTTCGGCAGCAGAAAATAATATACCAAAAACTTCAACACGACCAAAACGTCCACCAGTTCCTTGGTGGAACGACAAATGTAAAGAAGCTCTGCGCTTACGAAGAAAAGCATTAAGGATCTTTAATCGAATACCGACAGGAGAAAATCTGGAAAATTATAAAATCTTGCGTGCCAAAGCTCGCAGAGTATTCAGGCAGAGCAGGAAAGATTCTTGGACCCATTATATCGGTACAATAACCAGAACGACTCCCACATCAACAGTGTGGAAGAAGTTACGTTCTGTGTGTGGCCATGTTTCCTCTGCTCCTTTGGTTGGACTGATGCAGCAGTATGGAATATTGACTACAGACAGCCATAAAATTGTAAGCATTTTGGGCTCATCCTTTTCTAGGTTCTCTTCAACTGCCGTATATTATGATGCTTTTCGCACTTATAAAACTGCTCAAGAGGCCATGCCATTCACTATCAGCATATCACAGGATTCTCCGTTGAATGACCCATTTACAATGGATGAATTGGAATCTGCCTTATTGTCGGCTACGGATTCAGCTCCCGGACCCGATAATATCGTATATTCTATGATTAAACACCTTCCAGAGTCGGGTAGAACAACTCTTCTCCAAATATACAATCGTATATGGGATGAGCATATCTTTCCTGATTCTTGGTTTGAGGCCATAGTAATTCCTCTATTAAAACCAGGGAAAGACAAAACTGATCCAAGTAGTTATCGTCCTATCTCTCTCACAAGCGTTCTATGTAAACTGGTGGAGAAGATGGTCAATTGGCGACTTGTATGGTACCTTGAAAGGAACCAACTGATCTGTAAAGAACAGTGTGGTTTCCGACAGGGAAGATCTTCTATCGATCAGCTGGTTTTGTTAGAGTCGGCCATTCAAAATGTATTTCTTCTTCGTCAGACACTCGTTGCAGTGTTTTTCGATCTTGAAAAGGCATATGATACAGCTTGGAGAAGAGGAATTCTAAATACATTACAATCTTGGGGTATTCATGGGAGAATCCTAGCATTTATAAAAATATCCTGTCTAATCGATATCTTAGGGTGCGTCTTGGATCCACCTTGTCAGATCGATTTTATTTAGAGAATGGTGTCCCTCAATTCTCAAGGCAGCGTACTTAGCGTCACATTATTTGCAGTTGCTATTAATAGCATCACTGCTAATGTCCGATTACCTGTCCACTGTTCTCTTTTTGTTGATGATTTTGCCATTTACGTGGCAACCAGAAACACGGCAACCGCAAAAAGAACACTGCAATTAACGATCAACAAATTACAAACATGGTCCAATCAGACAGGATTTAAGTTTTCCGCTGCTAAAACAAGATGCATTGCTTTTACTCGTCGCAGACAACATTTTAGTCCCACTTTATATCTAAACGGAACTCAACTTCACTCCGATAACACAGTCAAATTTCTAGGTCTTATATTCGACCATAGACTCTCTTGGAACCCACATGTGACAAATTTAAAATCACACTGCATCAAGATCTTAGATATGTTACGGGTTTTAAGCGGTTTAATTGGGGAGCCGATAGAACCTGCATGCTGCGTTTTTACCGAGCTCTTATTCGATCACGAATTGACTATGGGTCCATAGTCTATTCGTCAGCTAGGTTATCGGTTCTTTAAAAGATCGATTCTGTTCATAACACTGCTCTCCATCTAGCATCCGGAGCTTTTCGTTCTAGTCCCATTAGTAGTCTGCTTGTTGAAACGGGTGAGACATCGCTCACGCGACGCAGACAACAGCTACAACTGTCATATATGTGTAATTTGCGCTCCAAACCTTTGCACCCTTCATATCATATTGTATTTAACAATCCATTATTTGCACAGTACGAATTCCGTAAACAAACCACTGTTCCCTTTGGGATCAGAACCATCCGTATCCTCAATAATCTGGGGGTAGCACTACCTCCTATATACGAAAATACACCATGTTTTGTCGCTCCATGGTCGATTAGAAAACCTCATGTCGATCTCTCATTGTCTAGGTATCTAAAACAAACAACACTTGGTGTTGTTTACCGTCAGGAATTTATTTCCATATGTAAACGTTACCCATCAAGTCATATTATTTTCACTGATGGTTCCAAACTGGACAATAGAGTTGGATGCGCATTTGTTCTGTCAGGAAACAGCTTCACTTATGGATTACCATCTTCCTCTTCCGTATATACAGCAGAACTTTTTGCAATACTCAAGGCACTCAATATTGTTCTACCAACACCGGAGCACCTTCTTATATGTTCAGACTCAAGAAGTGCACTTGAGTCCGTTCAAAATATGTACTCTCCTAACTCTTTGGTCAAAGATATTCTGTGCTCCACGCACAGACTTTGTCTAAGGGGATTGGGGGTGTCGTTCTGCTGGGTTCCGGGTCACTCCGGTATACAAGGAAATACTATAGCAGACCTAGCTGCTAAGGAAGCCACTTCCTTACAGCCTAGGGTGAATAAAGTTATGTCGCCCGACTATATGTCCTTTTTAAAACAAGCCCTGCTTAGACAGTGAGAAGAAGAGTGGGTAGCAGTACAAGGAAATAAACTCCGTCAAATTAAAGATACCGTTCGGCCATGGATATCCTCAAACCGCCAAAGCCGTCGAGAGGAAGTGGTGGATTCTCGTCTACGCATTGGCCACTTTGGGTTAACCCACGGGTTTCTGATGCGTCGGGGGGATCCGCTCCTTTGTCCTTACTGCTTAAATCTCCTCTCAATTAAACACCTCCTTTTAGATTGTGATAAGCTAAAAAATGTCCGTAAGAGGTTTTGCCTACCAAATTGCAATCGGAGGATGTTGGGTGATGACTCCCAAACCATTAATATGGTGTTAGCATTCCTCCATCGGTTGAATGTAATGGAAAAATTTTGAAAACAATATACATTTACTTACGAAACTTAAATACCATGTTTAGATTTATTACTTGTTATTTTAATTAGAGTTTTATTCATTGTTATGTAACAGGGCCCTTTACAGCCCTGTGACAAGTTGTTATTGTGTAATTATTGTTGTTATCGTTGTTATTTTATCGTGAATTGTCTGTAGTGTGTGTAAATTAAAAGTTTAATTTTATAGCTGTGTGCGATCGTATGAGCATTATGCGAATGCTCTTTGTTATCCAGGCGATGATAACCACTTAGGTTTTTCGCCTTTAAAAACCAAAAAAAAGAAAAAAAAGTATGTCTAACTTTGGCGTGGTATTCGCCGTTGACTTGCTATCGAGCAATAACCGACTAAAATTCAGTACTTTCCGCATTTTTTTTTTTTTAATTATCAAACTTCAAAGAGCTCTATCTCGTTAAGTATTATGTCTATACATTTAGGGTAGGTAATTGTAGATAATTTAATCTAGTTTGTCAGACCTTAGGAGATATTTTGAAAAAAAAACTGAGACTAGTTCCTAAATTTCATGGTTTTTTCAAGATGGCGGCGCCCGCGGTGGTGGGGGGAATTAGAAAGCTTGGATTTTTCATCAGTGTACCAACCCATACAACGTATAAAAAAATCGAAACTACCCTAATTCATGTAACCATTTATGACAATTTGACTGGACTATATGGACGAATTCCTTTATTTTTAGCACTTCCCGAAGTCAGGGATACTCTGTGTAACCTTTCCTCAGGACGTAACAGGATGACGTCAGCTGTATAATAACTACTAGAGATCTAATAGGATGAAATTAAGATACCTATAATGGTTATCCCAAGGTCAAACCGTTTTATAGCCAAGTACATTGGCTAAGTGTCAACAACTAGGCGGTTTTATGTCTTCAAACAGTTGATGTGAAGCGGAGTAATCGTTAAGCTTAACAACAGAGCTATTGTTAAGCCCCGTGCTGGGAAATAAAACAGGGATTGATTTAAAAATTAGAGTTTAAACGACAAAAATACTGGCAATGTAGCCCAGGTCTAAAAGACCGCTCTAGCTCTCCGCCATTTTGTTTGTTTTAATAAATAATTTGTATCTGTAGAATGACCGAGTTGATATTTTGCACGGTACTCATTCATGAAAGACCTATTTAAAAAAAAAGAAATTAACTTTGTTTCAAAAATGCGACCATTTAAACTTTTAAAATTAAAATAACTTTTAGGGCCCATACATTTCGATAACGGCTTTTGAGATTGTGTATGTGTACGGTACTCGACAATCAGTGGCGTAAATAACACCCAAGCGCTGCGGGGGGGGGGGGGGCAGTTCCAGAGGCGCCGCGACCTGGGCACATAACAAATATTTAAAGGAATTTAAAAAATAAAATGTACTAACACATTATCATCAAAATAAATTTTTCAATGAACAATATTTCATTAAGATATCTTAATAAAACTGTTCCATAAATAATATAACCGAGGATCATAAGTCTGAAACTGTAATCATTATGGTTGCGCAATCTGTTTACTAGCAGTTAACAATAATGTCTGCTAATCTTTAATAATCAATTGAAAGCCCCCGTGAAAAATCACAAGCAGAAGAAATATCATCATAAGAAATACGTCATTAAAAAAAACTATTTAATAATAACAGACTTTGTCTAGGCCTACCTAACTATGCTGACAGAGATTTTTAACTCGGTAAATGTGTACAATTTTAACGGATATAAAACTGTAGGGCTAGTTGTCAAAATTTTGAACATTTAAATACATTATTATATATTATATAAATATTGATAAAGATAGTATCTTTTAATTGTTTTTTATTTCATAATGACAGATCAAATGATTTAGAAGCTATTAATGTTATAGTGAAGAAAGTAATAATAGAATATGTTTATATGTTATACGAAGATGTACGAATATTTCCGAAGTTAAACGATTGAGTATCTCTTCTTTAAATTTGTATAAATGAATATATTGATAATAAAAGGTTGTATTTATATTCATTTTATAACCTCAAAGCAATTATTATAACGTATTACAGCTTGCATTAGTTATTTAACTCACACTTAAAAAAATCAACTTCACAAGACTTATATTATTTATTAAAGTTGTAAACATAACCCAAAAGTATAATCTAAGCTAGGTTTTGTTTAAGTATTACAAATGATGGGTGAAATCAGCTGTTATATTATATTGTTACTCACGTAAGTAGGTACGTACGGACTTACACTCGCTTTTATATGTGTTGATAAGCGAAATATTTGCTCCCCTATCAAACAAATGTATTTCATTGATATAAATGTACAACCACCAGGTGGTAGGCTAGGCACATATTGGGATGCGTTAACCGCTTGTCACGTGACGTGTCAAAGCGCGACTTTTTGTAACGTACTTAAATGAATGGATTAGCGCGTATTGGTAAGGCGACGCTACGCAGCGCCACTCACGTGGCACGACAGACACGTGGCACAGACACAGTTTCTGGCGTCACATGTCTCACGAAAGCAGTACTCTATTGTCGCTCAAAGGTTTTGGTATCCAGTTGTGCATTTTCCATTATCACGTTTTTCAAATGTTGGCTCAGAAAAGCTGATAGAGGACTAATTAGTTTTAAAAATGTTGAAAATAAAATTGAATTTCTTTAAATAATAAAGCTGAATTTTCAATAAAAATTCAAAAAAAAAGGAATTTTTAATAAATATATATGTCCACTGAATTGTTTAAGTATTTTTTGTAAATGAATTAAAACTGTGTTTTATATGTTCTCTGCATTTTAATATGAAATAATGTTTAATAAAATATTTGGCGTTTGACATTAACCCAGTAAAAATTTAAAAAAAATATGTCTTCGTAAAGTCATAAACTAACAAGTGAAAATGTTTAAGGTATGTACATAGAAAGAACATAATATGTATCATCCCTTGTACTTCTGTGAGTTTCGGTTAATCCGGAAGTAGTTAGTAAAAAGAGCAAGTAATTCTGGTAATTCTGAAGTCATTTTAAATTAGGATAGATCTAATAAACTTACTTTTATCCGTGAAGCGTTCATTTTATACATTCTAAAAAACAATAAGAAGTAAAAACACGTGTCTACTGGACGAGAGTTGGGAGCAACTGCGTTGTAATATGCGTTCCCCAACGTGACGCGTGTTGCTCGGTCGTGTCATGCAGCTCGCGTACGTCATCTCGTACGCGTCCCAATATGCGCCTAGCCTTAACGATGTGTGCGTAGTGGGTGCCAACCAACGTCCTCAAAGTGATAGACACTGAAAAACTATAAACACCCCAACCCCCCCCCCCCCCCCCTTCAAAGTATAAGCCCACCCTCGTGCTATCGACCTTACACGTTAACCGGCATGTATTTTCACATGAAGAAAAGAAGAGGTTTTAAATAAATGTAATTAAACAACGAACAAGATTTTTGTAAATAATAAACCTTGATGTTTGATGTTTAAAGTTGCAGTCTTTCTTTCCCTTTTAAAGATGATAATTTAGTTTTAACCTAAAGTTTGTATGTTATTTTTAGTGTGATACTTCATAGCATTGGCATATTTAATTACAATGCTACCAACATATGATAATGATATTTATTGCTCCATATCTTTACATATATATATATATATATATATAACTAAACTTACATACATAGGAAACAATATATAAACATCCTGAGGTTCAAAACCTGTTTGGGATGTAAAAAAAAAGAAGAAAACACTCAAATACAACAAACGTAAATTTCTCTCGGAATGAAAGAAAACTCGGCAGCCAACCGCGCTACTCCAAATCTTACACACTACATCAGTCTTAGTGTGAAGTCACAATAATGGCTTCCAAAACAATAAAAAACAAATATATATAAACTTACAATCTACTAAGGAAATTTGAATAGAAATTATACATTACATTAGTTAAGCATATTCATATTAAGTTTAAACTTAAACAATAAAATAAAGAATGGGATTTTGCATAAAGTCATATATACCTATATATACACACATATACTCACACCAAACACTACATAAATATATATACACATATAAACATACCCCTACATATCTACACTTACAAATACATTTGTCTTCTTCAACCACACATTAATACAATAAATTCTCCAAAATTTTATATTTCATTGTAATGTGCTAAAGTAAGAAACAACGTCAACTTGGTAAGTCAAAATTCCCCTAACGAACCTACAAAATCTATTTTTATTAATACAACCTTTAATATAATCTGGCATTGCGTTAAAAAACTTTGGAGCGAGATATGAGTAGAACTTCTTAACCCTATAAGCGTCAGGCCAATTACTGCTAGATATACCTCTAAGCGTCAGGCACTTTTTCACTGCTTGAACACATTATCACTTAAACATCTATAAAATGTATCCTATTCATGTAAAGTGTACACTATTATATATTTTATTGTTCAGAAAAGTATGAAGAACATTTCTGAGTAGATAAAATAATTTTAAATATTTTTCTCTAACTTATTTTGCGTTTTGAACGGAAAACAAATTAAATTGGTAAACAAAAGTTTCAAATGTAGGGCTCTTGGAAAAATAGGGGAAAAAATTAAATTATAAATCCAAATCATAAAAAATGTAGAAAAAACATTTCTTTACATAAAACAATTCAAAAAAATACTTTCTAAAAAAAACAATGTTTTGGGGTAAAATAACAAAAATGAGCAATTTGCAAAAAAATTACCTGTACATATTAAAAAATATATATATATATAATGTAGCCTATTCCAGTAAAGTGTATACTATTATATATTTTCTTGTTTAGACAAGTATGGTTAGCATTGCTATACAAAATACATATTTTTTAAACATTTTCTGTAACTTTTTGCTTTGCAAACGGTAAAATAAAAAAAATTTTAAACCAAATTTTCAAAAGTAAAGGTTTAGGAAAAATAATAAAAATTATTTAATTATAAATACAAAATATGCAGGTCTCTATATATGCAATGACATAACTAACTTGTTTGTCAGACAATATTTAGTCTATGATAAGGTAAGAGAAAAACTCCGTTTATTTTTTGCTGTCACGAGACAGACTAACGCTTTTGTCATGTTTTTAAACTTTTGTGTATTTTTTTGCGAGATAGTTATAAGACATAGTGTAATAAACAATATACCAAATTATTCGTCAGAATGTCCTGAGTACAATGATATATAATATGATATACTTACTATTATTTTTGATGCACCCATTTTGATTTAAACGCATCAACGAGAATTCTCGTTGCCTGACACTCGGATGACGGTATGTAGCCGAACGCAATCAACGAGAATTCTCGTTGCCTGACGCTTATAGGGTTAAAAACAGTTAGATTTGGTTTAGGTATAAATACATTTATAATAGTTTGGTTATGTAAAGGATTTCCTATACTTCAATTAATTTACTTTCATTTCAATTTAGAGTAAAACTAATTTCAAATTACTACCAGGTAGTAGTTACATATATGACCGTAGAGTCAATTGCTTACGGGTGCCATTTTTTCTTCTTATTATTATAATTATTTTTTTTTTTTATGGGGCGCCATTTTTTTTACCTGCTGGGGCGCCAATCAATGTAGTTAAGCCATTGTCGACAATGTTTGTAAAAACCTAGTTGGAAAAAAATAATAAAACTAATCCCACCATAATGGTGACTGTGTTACTGTTACCCTTTGTTCCATAACTATACCCTTACACAGGAAACTAAACAAGCTACAAAAACTTATCTTTTATGTATTTTGACGTGTTTTTTAGTTATTCTCATTAAAAATTTGTAAACAGCCTCCATTTTGTAACGAATGATTGGAACAAGTTGATTTTTTTTTAAACTATGTCTTTACATTGATTAGTACCGAGCCGTTCAGAGACACACAATATTTAGTAAATGGCGGATAGCTGGCGCGCACGTACGAGTGTGGCTATAAATACAAGTCTATTAACAACGTACATTTTCCTTTATTACTCAACAGGATAGTTGGATAATGCGATAAAGTCAAGTACTCGCGAAACCAGTTTAGAGGTTAGCAAATAATAAAACTACAAATCAAGGACAAAGCATTTCCTGTTTTTTTTTCTAACTAAAAAAATCCCTCTAGAAGTACGCATTACAGTCTGTATAACTATCTGGCATTGAAGGCTTAAAAACTACGTACAAACCGACCGTTAAAGTCTCTAAGATTAATAGAGTGGGCAACCAACGTATGTACGTAAGTCCACAGTATAGGCTGTGGGTTGTACGACTATATCAAATTGAAGATTTAGAAAATGTTCGTACAAACCGACCGTTAAAGTCTCTTCGATTAGTATAGATAGTTTGCCAATAGTTCCACAGTATAGGCTGCGGGTTGTACGACTATATCGCATTGAAGGCTTGGAAAATCTTCGTACAAACCGACCGTTAAAGTCTCTTCGAGTAATGTAGATGGTTTGCAAGTAAGTCCTCAGTATAAGCTGTGCGCTGATAGACTATTTCGCACTGGATGTTAAATAAACTTCAAACAAACCGACAGTTAAAGTCTCTTCGATTAATTAAAGCGTAGCTACGTAGGTCTAATATTAATATAACGCATCTTTTCTTCATAATCTACTCAACTAAATTTTAATGCAACCTTAATGGGGTTAGTACTTTAAAATAGGAGTTTAAAAAATATATTTATTGAATCTACTTCGACAAGCATAGGTGAGTTCCAACTGGATGTACATCCATAAACAAATCTATTTTTGTTTGAACTATAAACGGCCGTTTTAAATTGTAAATGAGCTTGATGATTGAGGAAAAAATCAATCAATTACTTTTCGAGTCGGGTGATGCAATACTTATAAGCAAGTGTACCAACTATGCTGTACTAAATTATAGAATGAAAAGAAAAATACCTTCTGTTAATTATGAACAAAAATGCTAATATTTATTTTCACTATATTTTAAAAAGAATATTATTTTAGACATATTCAAGACGTGGACTAACTTATGCCCAAAGTGTGATTTCGTATTTTAAGATAGCTCATGGTGATAGTGAAAAATCACAGGCAGAATAATTAGATAGGCTACACATCAGAAATACATAAATTAAAAAAAAGAAAGAAAGCAGTCTTGAAACTGTCGACAGAAGAGAAAATTGTCATGAATATAAATCGTGGGTTAATATTGGTTTAAACCGAAATTTGACCATTATTTTGATCTTGTCCCATTTAAAATTGAAATCTAAAAAAGAATATAAACATGATTGTCTACAGCCAAATAATATCTTTTTAACACAATTTTAGGTTCGACCAATACTGAACCAACACAGGTTCGAGAAGGCTTATTTTATTATAATTTTAATATCAGTTGTTAAACATTAAAGTTAAATAGCTAATTAAAAGTTTAACAACCTAATTTTAGGTAGGTCTATACTGAACCAACACACGTTTCTTAAATAAGTTTACATCCATTACCATAGCAACAAGTAAGCAAATTTAGACGTTTAAAAAAATTAGAAAGCACTAGGCTATACAGATTTTAGAGGTATCCTACACTAATTTAACACAACTTACAAAATTAGGAAGTGCAATGTCCATTTCAGGGGTATGGTATTCCCAAGTAAACTATTTCAACACAACTTACGCAAGGAGGAAGCACAATTACCATTTCATCGGTAGCGTGACGTGACTAAACCCATACGGCTATTGAGTATACGCATTTTACTTTACCACTGCCTGTTTTGTTTCGTTTATTTCTTCTTATTTTACGATCAGCTGTTACATTAAACGTCTGGTTTATATTGGTACGTATGTAAAACAATGAAGAAGGGAAAATCAACGACGAAATCAAAAACGCCAAGCGTCTCGTGTATCGCTAGTTCGTATACAGAATGATTGATATAAGTGTGCCAGCTGTTTCTCTTGAAATCTATAAGAACAAAATCTACTATCAGAAAAAGTTAAATAGTAACTCCCCTGGACTTTTAGTTCTGTTTAATTTGGTGACTGAAATTTTTATCTTACCCGCAATTTTTCCAATATGGCGGCCAACTTTAATTTTTTTATGGAACCCTCTATATTTTTATCTCGGCTTTTGTTTTTACATGCAATTTTAAGACATTTTTATTCTTGGTGTTTTTTTTATAAACTTAACCGTTTAGCCGCTAGGAACGCTAAAAGTTTCAAAAACTCTTATTTCAACAATTAATTATTAAAGAGGCTTGTTTTACCATTTGCAAACAATCAAATTTAACTCAAAGTGCAATATATTTTACAATGGAATGTTAAAAAGCTGTTGCAATTTCACAAATGCTTTATTTTCTACAAAAAACGTACTTAAATTATTTAAAAAATAGCTCACGCAACCACTGTGTATTGTGTAAGTGCAAGTACAGCTCGCTACAGTATGACAGCAGTAACCAGCTGTTTCATTGTTGCAAATTTTCACTTTTGTTTTTACCTCGTCTAACCTAGTAATTGCTTTGTTACCGGCATTGGTACTGTTAACCAGCGTCTGTTGTAGTTTTGAATAACAAATTTATATTAATTTTGTTTCATTGTAGTTCATGTCTACTTGAAATACTTTAAGTACTTTTTCTGTATAAAATAAAGTATTTGTGAAATTTCAACAGCTTTTTAACATATTATTGTGAACAAAATATTGCACATTGAGTTACATTTTATAGTTTGCAAATGGTAAAACATACCTCTTTAATAATATTGTTGAAATAAGAGTTTTTGAAAATTTCAGCGCTAATAGCAGCTAAACGGTTAAGTTTATAAAAAAAAACACCAAAAATAAAAAAATATAAAATTACATGTAAACTCTAAATCCGTATTAAAAAATAGGTTTCCATAAGAAATTTGAAATTTGGCCGCCATATTGAAAAAATTGCGGGTTAGATAAAAATTTCAGTCACCAAATTAAACAGAACTAAAAGTCCAGAGGAATTACTACCTTTTACCTTTTTTTAATAGCTCTGATAGATTTCAAGAGAAACAACTGGCACACTTAAATCAGTCACTCTGTATTTACCTCAACATTGAAGTGCCGGTGCGCCTAAGGAAGTGTTCACTGTTCAGTTCAATAAAATTAATAGTTTTTCAGAAAAACCGTATATTATTCGAACGCATTTCGATAACTAAGTCGTCATCATCCGTGATGGTTACAATTGCTTATAACTAACTTAATAATATGATTATTATAACTATATTATAATATTTATACAGGGTGTAAATAAAACCTTTCAGGATTTTGGGATATGATTGCTCATTTAAAAAGGAAGAAAAAGGTTCATATAAACATAGGCCCGAAAACGCTTAGTTTTCCAGATATCCGCCATTTTGTTTTTTGTACAAAATAATTCACATCTAGAGAACGGTTTGACTGATTGGTTCAAACTTGGCATGAAGTTTAACCTAACAATGATCTACCTCAAGAAAAATGAACGAATAAAGCCAACCATGCGTTTCAAAATGGCGGCTGTTTAAAAATGTCAAACTTAAATTACTCAAAAACCGTACATTTTAACAAAAAATGTCAAGATGCCTTTTTTGTAGACCTTTTCATTCCCTATCGGATGGTGTAACTGTCAAAACAATCGTATGATAGTTAAGTTATGTGTAATAATTGGTGTGTTCAACCCGGCATCCTATACCAACACAAAAACACAGCAATATTGTATTTTCTGTCATTATCTTTAACTTGGCTATTATCTTTCATTCGATTGTTTTGAGAGTTACACGATAGGGAATGAAAAGGGCTACAAAGAAGGTGTCTTGACATTTTTTGTTAAAATGTATGGTTTTTGAGTAATTTTGGTTTGAAATTATCAAACAGCCGCCATTTTGAAAATAAACGTTGAAAAAAATATTTTTCCCTGAAATTAGGTCTTCAGGTCATAAAGTTATGTACCAAATTTCAATTTATTACAAAGAGTCGTTCTCAAATTAAAAATTGTTATGTGAAAAAAACAAAATGGCGGCTGTACGGGTAACTGTTGAGTTTTGGAAATGTTTATTGTTCTTTGGTAAAGGAATAATACCTGAAAAGTCGATAGAGAGTTCGGGGATACCCTGTATATAACTGTCTCAGTATGGGAGAGGTTTAAATATGCAACGAGCAATAAGAAAACAGTACGGATCTTTTAAGTTTGTTAAAAGATGAAACAAACAAAAAAAATACATAAAGAAATAAAAGTAATAAAAAAAAACCAACCAGAAAGATACAAATACACAAGTTTTTTCAAAGAAGAAAGAACTTTTAGGCAAACTAAAAAATGCATTTTTAGAGGCATTCATCCCTTAATAAGATTTATATTATTTTAAATTTCAAGTGATTTTTCTGTCAATAATAGATAATATATTTTTAGTGAATTTCCATATTAAATATTATGGTAAGACCTAAGCTCGGGAGTGGTAAATGAGCATCGATCATGATCCCCCGAACACATTTTGGGGTGTCATTAAAACTGTTATAGCCTATGTATGTAAGTGTCCGCACTCTAATGGCCTCATTCTACGTTTGACTAGCTCCAAATTTGGTACAAACGTTGGTTGTCTAAGTCGCACGGACGAGTTCGTAAGCCTACAAAATCTAATAGCCGGAAGCACGTTTTTGACAGGAAGTAACCATTTTATAGATTATTAAGAATGAAACATTTTTGGCGTTTTATCTAAAGAAATAAATAAAGCAGCATATTTTGCACATTTTGTTTTTGAAGTTATACTTCTTTGCGCCCGTTAGACACTTTGGGATGGGATGTT
>JAGFPH010008106.1:2991-14468 GCA_018207615.1 Philaenus spumarius | reverse complement strand
GATTATATACTGGAATATATTGATTATATATCTAAATACTGAAAAAAATATTATCTTTTAATTGCTTTTAATTTCATAATGATAGATCAAATGATTTTGATGTTATTAATGTTATAATGAAGAAATTAATAATGGAATATGTTTATATGTTATACGAAGATGTACGAATGTTTCCGAAGTCAAACAATTGAGTATCTCTTCTTTCAATTTGTAAAAATGAATATATTGATAATAAAAGGTTGTATTTATATTCATTTTATAACCTCAAAGCAAATTTTATAAAGTATTATACCTTGCATTAGTTATTTAACTCTTATTTAAAAAAAAAATCAACTTTACAAGGCTTATATTATTGATTGAAGTTGTTAACATAACCCCAAAGTGTAATCTTTGCTAGGTTTTGTTTAAGTATTACAGATGATGGGTGAAATCAGCTGTTATATTATATTGTTACTCACGTACGTACGTACGGACGTACACTCGCTTTTATAGGAGTTGATTTTTTGTTGGGTTTTTTAGCTGACGAACTGAAGACATCCAACTTGTGTACGGAATTTGGACTAAATTGGACGTAAAATGCGGCCGTAAGAGTGCGAACGTAATGTAATATACAATTTTTAATGTCACCACAAAACGTGTTCTGGGAACTATGATCAGTGTTAATTTACACTCCCGACCTTAGTCGCACCATAAGGTTTAACTGCAATCGTTCATCTTTCCTATGGAAATTCGTTAAAAATGCATGTTTATGATTTGGTAACGTGAATAACCATACGAGCTTAATGGATTTGTTTCTAAGTGACAGACACAATTAATTTTAATTTTATTTATATTGTAGCCCATAGATTAAAAATATCATATTTCATTTATTACTTTCTCACTATTATAGTATAGAGAAAGTGTAGTGATCGATATTGAGATTTTTGTGGTAATATAAGTTTTGGGACCCCCTGAGTCCAAAAAAGTGGTTTTTACAAAATGTCTGTCTGTACAGAAAGCTAGAGAGAAAACTATTCGATCGATTTCGAACAAATTTTCACCAAACATGTCAATTAGGCCTGCATAGATGCACGAAAAAAGGTTTTGAAAAAATTTGAAAAACAACACCCTTTTTAGCCAACCCCCCCCCCAAAATCAATTATTATTTTTTTATAAAAAAACGGCTCTAACGATTTTGATAAAATTTGGCTTATTTGCAGTCCTTAATGTAGCCTACCATATGCAATAAACAGCATCGTTCTAAAAATTCTCGTTTAGCTAATAATAATAATAATATTTATTAGTTACTCTTCTACGTTAATGTATCTTCTCTCCTACTTTAATACAATTATGGAGTCACAGTGAATCAGTTTAATAATTTAAATATGTTTGTGAGAAAGTATGTGCCAGTTTCTTGTACCGTTTATTTTAATCTCAAATCACCCCTTTTTGTAACAATTGGGCTCCTTTTACTTTCTCACTATACTATAGTGGGTATAGAGAAAGTATAGTGATCCAAACTCTAATGCAGTTAATGCCATAGTTAATTTAATATACGTTAAGGTGATTATTGCAGTCACTAAATTAGTTAATGTAACTTTATCTAACTTAATGTATAAGGTAGGATCTAACCTTGATATACATCTAAAAAGCTGAATGACAACAATATCTTAATATGTTCTCAATGTTAGTTAACTTACAGCAAACATTGCATCCAACAGTTAACCAGTGCTTCATTGTCGATGGGCTTGTTTTTCAACATGGATGATGATGTAAGATATTTGTTGTCATCGTGGAGATTTTACTTTCTCACTATACTATAGTACAGAGAAAGTATAGTGATAGCAAAAAAATCGATGTTGAGATTTTTGTGGAAATATCCGTTTTGTGACCTCCTGAGTCCAAAAAAGTGGTTTTTACAAAATGTCTGTCTGTATGCATACAAAGCTAGAGAGAAAACTATTCGATCGATTTCGAAAAAATTTGCACCAAACATGTCAATTAGGCTTGTATAGATGCACGAAAAAAGGTTTTGAAGAATTTTGATAAACAACCCCCTTTTTGGCCAAACAACCCCCAAAAAATCAGTTATTAATTTTTAATAAAAAACCGCTCCTAATGATTTTGATAAAATTTTGCTTACTTGTAGCGCCATAATGAACCCTACCATATGAAAAAATCGCATCTTTCTAAGAATTCTTGTTTAGCTAATAATAATGATAATAACTGATTTTTGGTGGATTTTTGGCCGAAAAGGGGGTTGTTTTTCAAAACATTTTTTCGTGAATCTATACAGGCCTAATTGACGTGTTTGTTAGAGGTCGATCGAATAGTTTTCTCTCTAGATAATAATAATAATATTTATTAGTTAATCTCCTACTTTAGCATCACCTCTCCTACAATTATGAAGTCGCAGTGAATCTGTTTAGTAATTAAAATATGTTTGTGAGAAAGTAGCCTATGTACCAGTTGCTGATACCGTTTATTGGTAACTTAAAACTGGGCTGCTTTTTTTTTTGTGTACATTTTAGTCCTTTAACATAATACGAAAAAAAGTGTTTCGACAGTTTGTGTCACGACAAGCTGGAGCAACATCATCGGGGACTTTACGGTATCAAACAATTTGCCCCGCCTATTTTTCATTCCTCCTGACCGTATGCACTTTTCTCAGTATTTGTGGTGGGAGGAATACGCCTGTGAAAGGTTGGCAGATTCTTCCTGAAACACACAGAATATACCTGGAAGTTCCTTAACAAATAGAAAATGTAATGCGTAACGAAAAAGTGTCATTAATTGGTTGCTATAGCAATGACAAATATAAAATACGAGTAACGAAAAAGCGTTACCAAATTGGTTGCTATGGCAATGAATGTAAGTACATTCAAGAAACATGTGTTTTGGTTTATCAATTTAAATCAAGAGACGATCGGTTCCGTCCGGCGTAATTCAGATATTATCGTCAAGCGCTGAAATTTTAGGTTAGGCCTAGAAAGTAATTTTAAGTCTAGGCCTACAATAAAATTATGGTATGGTATGTTAAGGCAGGTAAAATAAATTAAACATACAAACAATAATTTTAGGTTAGGCCTAGACTGAAGAACCCACATTTTATGTTTATTGAATGTGTTTAAAATGAATGGACATTTAACTGTGTTTACCATCTTAGCTTTGATGTTATAATCAATTCTACACCTTTATTATAATAACAATAAACGTATGGAAACAGTAAATATTTGTATAAAAAACAATCTACAGTACTACTAAACGGCAATTGAAGATTAAAATTATGTGTGTATGTTGCCGTTAAGGCTGGTAAAAGAATTGAAGAAAAGGCGTGATGAACTTTGTTTCTGACGGGGGTCCCACGACTGCACACATTTACTTTTTTTTACAAAAACTCACTGTAACTCCAGAACTAAATAAGATATTGATATATATATTTACCTTTACGATCTGTCTAACAATCCTGATTTTTCGTCGTCTTTAAATGACGGCCGTTTCGACTATTTTTTCAGTCATTTTCAAATTTCAGCTGTTCGCACACTGGGAACTTTGTCACAAATAAAAACATTTAAAATATTTATACAAATATGTATAAATGTATGTACATTAAGTGTCATGTGTGTATAAATATTTTAAATGTTTTTATTTGTGACAAAGTTCCCAGTGTGCGAACAGCTGAAATTTGAAAATGACTGAAAAAATAGTCGAAACGGCCGTCATTTAAAGACGACGAAAAATCATGATTGTTAGACAGATCGTAAAGGTAAATATATATATTTATAAACAATCCAGTTAGGCTACCACAAATAAGTATGTAAGATATTGAGTTCAAATTTGGTATGACCATTTTGTATGTTACAATTTACAAGTGTACCAACGCAAACAATTTTTGTTTACAATTTTCAAAATGGGCCGTTACAATTAATTCTTAGAATATCTTGAGAAGTGATAACTTTACAAAAAATCTACAAGAGACAAAATTTTTGGTTTATTTAATGACAAAAAAATAGGTTTTTCCACTTCTGTAGGTCAAAGTATTACCGAGTTATTGAAAAAAAAACAAAAAAAAAAAAAACAAATTGAAAACATAATTAATTGCTTGGTAATTGTCTACAACATATCTGATCATGTATTTAAGCCTAAATGGGAAATAGATTGATTTCAAACTCACTAAACGTTTTTGGGCCAGTATTTACCCGACATTTCTTTCATTCATTGCCTGCGATCTACGTCGCGGCTAATCCTGTTAGTGCTAAATACATTCAGCAATATTTATTTTCACAATCTACCAAACTGCGCCACTTACAGGCCTAATTAGAAGATTGTGTTGTAATGTTGTCATGGTCATTGATTGTTATCTGTCCTCAGTCGTACCAGCATGACATGTCGCACGCAATCGCTTCAGGGTCTGGTAGCTTCGGGCTATGTAATTGTTTTTAGCGCTGTTGGTTTTTATTAGCGAATTTCTATAGGAAATATGAGCTATTGCAGTTACTCTTATGGTCGGGAGTGGTCAATAAGCACCGATCATGGTCCCTAGAACACGTTTTGGGGTGCCATTAAAAAACTTTATGTATATTCAGGGTGTTCCAATTATACACTTAATATCTTTGGAAATAGAAAACATATTGACATCAAATTTTGTGTTCATATTTGTTGTGTACATTAAAAACGACGGCCATTTAAAATTTTTAATGTCAAATACTGTACCTCCAAAACCGAAACTTTACAAAATAAAAAAATTAAACAAAAAAAGTTAACTTTTTAATAACAAACTAAATGGGGGTTTCCCATAGCTCAAAAGAATACGCGAAAAAAGCGCACAGCGTAAATACCGCAAAAATGGAATTTAGCGAAAAAAGCGCACGGCCCATCAGGTTGATGTTTGACGAGGGTGAGACAAGGGTAAACCCTTAAGGAAACAAAATTTGACAGGCGAAAAAAGCGCACAACGCCGAAAACCCCCGCCTCAGCAATGCGTACATACAAATTTTACGGTTTAGGCTTTTTTCTCCGACGAACCGTTGGGGCTTAAGCGCTAATTGAAAATTGTCGTATTTCGGATGTCACCGAAAAAACCCAATTTTTCACTCCAAAACCCAAATTTATTATTAGCTTATTATTTTCTCTTACTTTTAAGTTGAATATAATGTAGAAGACTGGTTTTAAATGTTCTGCCATCTCCAGTAATAAAAAAATATTACTTAAAATAATTTAAAAAAATAATATACCACGTTTTAAAAACGAACTAAAAAGTACAACAAAATTTCTCCAACCCCCATTACAGATTTATAAGCCATACAGATGCCTAACCCCTTACAGATTGTTTCGAATATTTGTAATTGTGAATTTTTAATAGCTATGAAAATACTTGTAAGATTATAAACGAAAAAGTGGGACGCTTGCAATAGATAATTGATTCAGCACACCAAAAAACATATAAAATGGAAGAAATCTAAACTACCCCAAAACTTTCCTGCGGGGGTCTCTTTTGAGCACAAATTGACTGTATTAATAGTTCAGTTTGTTTGTTGCTTTTCACCCGTGGTGTGATGGTGAAAATCTGCATCTGGAGGAAGTTTTTAACAGCCAACAACCATATCAAATCAACTGTCCCAATCAAATATTCGGAACAGCTAATTTGATATGATATTTTGCCTGCCAACCATTTCATTTATTAATATCTGTTCATTTGAACTTTCGACAGGATTATTCGCTTGGTTACTATCACACCACGGACGCCACATCTCAAAGATATTCACTTGCGAAAAGCAACAAACAAACTGGGGGTCGAAGGCAGGCATTTACCAACAAAATACCTACAACATGACTTATAGATAACTGGTTTTTCAGTATCACTCTGCAATATTTAAATAAGTTAAGCGACAACTGTTATTTCGGTAACGGTACGTCGTAGAACTGTGATTCAAATGGTTTTTTATTCGTCTAAGTAAGACGAAAAAAATGAGCCGTCATTCGATAATGTAGGCCTAATGTATCAATTATTTGCAAATTATAGTGTAACACAGAATTTCTTGTAATATTAGTCGATGCCGGCAGTCCCCCGGTTGACCGCTTCTAACAAAGGCATTGTTTGTTAATAGGTGATTAGGACGGTCCTTCTACCTAAGGGGTGTCTCTCTACGTTTTGAGGCAACTATACAGGGTGTTTACAAACTCCCTGGAAATATTTTGTGTATTTGTTCCTTAAGTCAAGACAATCTAAAAACGTCATATTTAAATATGGGTCTGACATGCCTAGTTTTCTGTCTGTCCGTCTGTTTGTGTTTTTTACAAATTATTTTACACTTTATGTGCTACAATCGGATAATAAATAACTGTGTAATGAGACATTTACTGAAATAAATATCATATAAAATTTGCACTAAACAACAATTAATTAACCGTGTACAGTTGTTACATAATTAGGTAAATGTCTCATTACTCAGTTATTTATTATCCGATTGTAGCAAATAAAGTATGATTTTGTTCTTCTTAAAATTATACATTTTTTATTACTGGTAACATATTTTTATAAAATTACGGTTTTCGTGAAATTTAACATCAAATATTTTAAATGGCCGCCATCTTGAAAATGTTTAAGATATCGTAAAGAAATTTTATACACTTTGTTTGACCTACCAAGGTACACGTTCTTGCCAAATTTGAAGTTTATATTTAAAATAGTACTCAAGTTATAAAATAATTTGTAAAAAACACAAACAGACGGACAGACAGAAAACTAGGTATTTCAGACATATATTTATACGACGTTTTTTGATTGTCTTGACCTAAGGAACAAATACACAAAACATTTCCAGGGAGTTTGTAAAAACCCTGTATACTATAAGAAGGGCACTGCACTGGAGAAAATTCAGCCCATTTTTACTTACATAAAGCTTACGAGTAGTGGAACTGAATTATAACCAATATTTACAGTAATTTTAAATTTAAATAACATAGCCTACATATATGAAGTTAAATCAAAAATATAAATTTCTAAAAATACATTACGATTGCGTTAAGTCTTTATTGAATACTTATGTAACAGCCGCTCATACATTATTAGAAAGTTACGATAGTTATTTTTTATGCAGTAATAAAAATGGCCACTACATAATATTAATTATTGTTGCCATGAGTATAGTTGTTGTAGATTCTTGGTTAGTGCAAGGTTAGTCAATGCTTTACAAGAAATCTAATTTATTTACTCACCATAGTTGGTAATCCGAATTACACAATTGATTAAAGGAAAATGAAGTAGTTTATACTATTTCTTTGGTCTTTACATTAACCTAGGTAGATTAATGTTTATTGCAGTAAGACGGTGTGGCTATTAACCTACTTTATAAATAAATACAGTGACCCGGTTAAAACATTTTTTCTGAGCACATGCTTGTCTATACCACTATAATTTATTATGAATTATAAGTTTTAATCAATATGCCTAGGTAATGATAATCAGATATTATATCTACTATAAGCAGAGCCCATGAATAAAATAATATACAAATAGGGCTAGAAGGTGATGTACTAGGCCTAATTTACAGTCCTATGTTCTAACGCATTAAGCCTTAATAGGCATACAGCCTACTTACCTCTTCCAAAACCTGTGATGAAATTACAACATTGAATACATACTATAGTAGTTTCTTAAATTACTGCATCTATTCCAAATACTGTATATTAACTTATGTATAAATATGATGAACTTACCTTCAAAGTTTTTAATATAATTTAAAAATCTCCACGATGACAACAAATTTCTTACATCATCATCCATGTTGGAAAAATAAGCCCATCGACAATGAAGCACTGGTGAACTGTTGGGTGCAATGTTTGTTGGAAGTTAACTAACATTGTGAACATAATATTAAGATATTGTTGTCATTCAGTTTTTAGATGTACCAGGTGTCTTAAAAGTCAAACCCTCCCCCTTTAACTTTTGTGTTTGTTAAAACAAACAAATATCCTGTGGGAAACGGTACTAACTTAGCCCGAAGTATCTTTTGAAGCAATCGGAAATTTTTAGTGTCCCCTAAAAATGGGGGATTTTGGGTTCAACTCAAAATTTTTAAATGGGAAGTATGGTCATGTGATGCCTCATTTTAAAGGTCTATTTAAGACTAGGAAAATGACATAAATAAAATAAAAATCGGAACACCCAAACAAAATGGCGGCCCTAAACGTGTTGAAATAAATCGACATAAAGTTGCTAATATCTCGAAAAGGAAGAGTTTTTAAAAACAATTTCAAGAGACAAAAAATGTTTATTTCGAAGTACTTGACCTTAAATATTACTTTCAAATCGATTTCTTAAATTTAATTTTTTTTACATTTTCTAAGATGTAGGAGTCGACTTATGTATCTATTGTGGTACAGGGAAACAAACAAAAAAATTTTTGTTATTAAAAAATTTATTTTTCAGTTTTTTTTTTCAAATGTTTTGTAAGTTAGCGGTTTTAGAAATATTTGACATTACCAATTTTAAATGGCCACCATTTTTAAAGCATACAAAAGTACGTTCTGTACAAGGGTTTTTGTACGAGGGTAAAAGGTTACGTAGCAAAGATGTGTACACAATTTGAGATCAATAACCTTTTCTACTTCCAAAGATATTAATTGTTTAGTAAAAACAACAAAATGGTGGATAATTCGAAAACCAAACATTTCAAGACCTGCGCAGATTAGACTTTATTTCTTATTTTTAGTACTAAAATCTTTACATTTCCTTATGGGACACCCTGCAATATCTGTTCGCACTCCGCATTTTACGTCCGATTTGGCCCAAATTTTGGTATTCACGTTGGTTTTCCAAGTCGCTCGGATAAGTTCGTTAGCCAAAAAATACTCAACGACTTTTCTTTCGTACTAGAATGAAACATTGTTTTTTTATACCTCATAGTCCCCGTCCGGTTCCCTCGAAATCGATCAAAACTTTGTAAAACTACCCGGTCCAAATACACGTGAGGGATTTTACCGAGGGACAGCTTCTGATTCGCGAGGCCAGTTGGTCCGCTGCGAGCGAAGCAAAGTATTGTAGTCCTTATTACGAGGCCGCGTGGTCGAGTTGCAACTCGCAAAGCGCCGTCCATAATCTGAGACCGCTAAGTCGGAAAGTTTTATGAACATTATGGGATCTGACTTTCGACTCAGCCTGTAGGTAGAAGATATAAATATCTACAAAATACAGTTTTGTCCAATGTGTTTATCTTTACTGAAACTAGAGATATGAAACCGTTCAGCTTCCACTCTGTGTATTGGCTTAAGCCCTAGTTCCACTGATTATTTTTTCGTATTGTTCTGTATTGGCTTTCCTAATGCTTATCTGAACTTGAATTAGACGGACTGATGTTCGCACAGAGATTAACAAACAATTGGTTTTCGAATGTGATAAACAATTATTCGTTATATATTTATGTTTGGACGTGTTTTCTATTGGATACAATAATTCATTGTTTTATAAATTTTTTGAGGAAATATCTATTGGTAGGTTTCAACAAACAGTTCGAAAGACCTGTTAACACTTTCATCTCTAACTTTTACTTTCTCCTCCCTATACGTAGTATATGGAGAAAGTATTGTTTTCGTAAAAATGTTCGAATTTGAATTTTCAGTTTAATTATCTGTTTTGGTGCTCCCAGAACCCCCAAAAATGGTTTAGTGCAATTATCTGTGTTGGTGCTCCCTGAACCCAAAAATATTTTTAGTGGAATTTTTTGTTTTGGTGCTCCCTGAACCCAAAAAAGTGTTTTTAGAGTGGTGTCTGTCTGTCAGTCTGTCAGTATGTATACACGACCAGAGAGGACCAAATGTATTGGTCCGATTTTCATGAAATTTGGTATGTAGGTACTAAACCCTAATATCTCCAGGCGTTTTTTTCATTTTTTGGAATTTTCAATTTTTAAGGTTAATTTACCCCTAAAAACCCATAAAAAACGACAAAAATGCAAATTTCTCAAAAACGGCTCTAACGATTTTGATCAAATTTTCAGTATTTATAGTGCTTAAGATGCCAAACAAAATGACACCACCCGCTTTTATCAAAACTTCGGCGTTTTATAATTATCGGGAAATGTTTAAAAATAAACAAGTTTATGTTGTCAATCTAGCATCGCGGCGGCGGCCGCACGGGGTAGCACCATGGTAGCGATCACGGCCAGTAATTCAAAGGTCGCGCGATCGAATCCCGCCTAGGACAATAATTTTTTTATACGAATGACGTTGGTAGAATATTATTTTTTTGTTTTGTTCTAAAAAAGTAATAAATAAAATGATTGAAAACAATATTATTTTGACTACAGTAAGTTGGGAGAAAGTTTGTGTCAGTTAACTGATACCGTTTATTTTATTTTATCTTCAAATAATTCAATCACGCAGCTGAACCGCTGACGTGAGTTGAGCGAATTTGCAAAATTAATTTTATATGTTTTAGGGTTTCAACCGACTATCTGAGAAATTGGTATACTCACAAAGGCGCTGAATAGCTGCCTGTGTGTACGAAATATATTAGTAGAATTGGTTAGCCTACAGCTCCGACTCACGCGCTGCTTCGTTCCGCGCGAAGCGGAAAACCGCCTTTGCTTGCGGCCTCGGATTATGGACTGCTTCGCTTACAAACTCGGCCCCACGCTAAAATCCCCCACATGGTTTAGATCCGGGTACTTTTATGGTATTTTATGTTTAGATCGATTTCGGGGGAACCAAGCGAGCTATAAGGTCGTGTAAAAAACAAAATGTTCAGAATAATATCCTAAATTTTTTTTACAAAACCCAAAAAAAAATAATTCTAGAACGAAAAATCTCAAGAAATTATTACTTCAGGTCAAAAAAACGTGTTCCCAGTTGTTGGATTTGTTTGGCTAACAAACTCGTCAGAGCGACTTAGACAACCAATGTGAGTACCAAATGTTGACCAAATCGGAATCAAAATGCGGCTATTAGAGTGTAAAAACATTTATACATATAATTTTTATTTACATACCAAAACGTGTTCTGGGGACCATGATCGGTGCTCATTTACTACTCCCGACCTTAGGTCTCACCAAAAGGGTCTAAATTCGCTAATAAGATTAGACGACCTTGAAAATCATATCAGTGGCATCTGCAGGACGTCTCGCGACCATTCGACTTTAACCATGTTTAGCAGGTCAAAACTGGCGAATAATTATACCAACTCCTATAAAAGCGTGTGTACGTCCGTATGTACATACATATATACGTACGTACGTGAGTACGTGAGTATCATATTACAGGTGATTTCACCGTTCATCTGTAATAATTAAACAAAACCCAGCGTAGATTTTACTTTTTGGGGTTATGTTTACAACTTCAATCATTATAATTTCTTGTGATTTTGATTTAAAATAAACGGTATCAGGAAACTGACACATACTTTCTCCCTCATTATAGGAACTTAATTTTTTATTTTTTAGAGTAATTTTCCCAAAAAAATCCATAAAATAACGAAAAAACCAACTTTTCTCAAAAACGGC
>JAGFPH010008105.1:42241-54587 GCA_018207615.1 Philaenus spumarius | reverse complement strand
AAAAAAAAAAAAACCACCGAACGTATTGAAATGAATTTTGGTATGTAGCTTCCTCTAGGGTCCCAGGTGCTCGCTAAGAAAGAGTTTAAAAAAAATCTAAATAATATATTTATTGATATAATAGGCGATATTTTTTGTTAATATACATTTAACTTTGATTTGTTTATCCGGGCAAAGCCGGATCGGGCCAGCTAGTGTACTTATAAAGGAGTTACTTGAGTTAACCGCCATGACGTTATTATTTAACCGGTACAACTACAACTAACTGATAACACTAGTAATAGTAGATTTCGATTTCGACCAGTCAGGGACCCCACCAAATAGTCTAATCCGACTTTTATATAATACTAGCTACCCAATCCGGCTTTGCAAGGATAGACAAATCAAAGTTCAATGTATATTGACAAAAGAAATATATATCAATAAATATATTACACTATGTATTTCTTATGGGGATTTTTAGTAACGTTGACCCCCCCCCTAACCCCCCTAAAATTTTGAATTTTTTGAAAACTTTTCTTAGCGAGCACCTAGGGCCCTAGAGGAAGCTACCTATCAAATTTCATTCCAATCCGTTCGGTGGTTTTTGAGATTTCGTTGTGAGTCAGTGAGTGGTAGGGCCTATTTGGATTATATTATATATATACTAGCTGACCCGTACGGCGTCGCCCGTGGTAGTGGTAACTTTGATACCCCCAAACCCCTCCTAAAATTTCGAAATTTTTCATGCCCTTTCTTAGCGAGCACCTATGGCCCTAGAGGAAGCTACATACCAAATTTCATTCCAATCCGTTCGGTAGTTTTTGAGCAATCGTGATGAGTGAGTGAGTGGTATTTCGCTCTTATATATATATATATATATAGATAGATACATCAATTCATAGATTCTTTCACATGGTTATTTACAAGAGAAGTGCAAAGTTCACTTTATATCATTAGGTCACAATTGAAACGGGGAAGCATAATTTATGCTATTTGTGTCACAAGTTTGTATTCACAAGTTTAGATTTTTTAACTTTTAAGCAACACGTTCATAGTTGGTTTCATGTTCACATCAAATACGTTCACTAATATAGTTTTAACATATTGTTCACTTAATTCATGTATATACAGTTGTGTTTGTGACATGCTGTTCACAAAGGGAATTATTTCACACCACTGGTTTCTGCAGTTTTTGTTAAAGTGTATTTACGTAAATTTGTATTTTACCAAGTTGTATTAAATTTCAGTGTGCATTATGTGCAGTGCTTTTATAATTGTTTGCAATTAATTTAGTTTGTATGTTATCTATATATATAAAGCTGAAATACCACTGACTCACTCACTCATCACAGTATCTCGAAAACCATATTTCCTAGGAACGTTGAATTTGGTACACGTATTGCTCATAGGCCCTAGAGGTGCACTAAGAAAGGATTTTAAAATATTTCAAACCATAAATATTGCTTGTTGTATATCTCAAAAAAAACCCTATGGCCTAGGGACGTCGAATTTGGTACACATAATACTCATAGGCCCTAGAGGTGCACTAAGAAAGGATTTTGAAATATTTCGCGTTTAAGTGTTGAAACAACCCCAAAAACCATAAATTTTAATTGGTATTCTTTCCTTAAAGCTAGAGGTCTGAAATTTGGCATTTATTAATTTTAAGGAAATATATAAATGCGTAAAGCTAATCAAATCTATACCGATTGTTATACTTTCCTTAAAGCCAAAAAGCTGAAATTGTATACATTTATTTCTTACAAGATAAATATACAAAATAAAAAAGTTTTACTTTTTGTTACGTGCTGCTAAGGGTGAAAATGGGAGAACAACTCCTCAAAACAATAAGTATACATTTTTATACCTTCCTTAAAGCTAGAGATCTAATAATTTGTAAATTTATTCATTACAGGATACATAGAAAAAATAAACCAGTTTATCATTTTGTCACGTTCTGCTAAGAGGTGAAAATGTAGTACCTACCACTAAAACTATAAATAGGCCTAATAATTGAATACCGTCTAGGAACGTGAAATGTGGTACACATATTGCACACAGACAATAGAGGCGCACTAAGAAAGGATTTTAAAATATATGGCCTTAAAGGATTGAAACAAACCCTAAAACTATACATATTAATTATTTGTTTACTTTCCTTAAAGCTAGAAAGCTGAAATTTTGTACGTTTATTTCTTAAAATCACATATAAAAAGTAAACCAGTATTACTTTTTGTCACGTTCTGCTAAGGGGTGGAAATGTAGTAACAACCCCTAAAACAATTAATATTAATTTCTATACTATTTTAAAAGCTAGAGAGCTGAAATTTTTTACATTAATTTCTTACAAGATGCATATAAAATAAACCAGTTTTACACTTTGTAACATTCTGTTAATGGATTGAAAAGTAGTAACGACCCCTAAAATTATAAATATTAGTTGAATAACGCTGAGGAACGTGAAATTTGGTACACGTATGCTCATAGGCACTAAGAAATTATTTTAAAATATTTGGCCTTTAATAGTTGAAAAAACCCATACAAAAATAAAAGTTGTTTGTTATACTTTCCTTAAAGCTAGAAAGCTTAAATTTTGTACATTTATTTCTGGAAAAACACATAAAAAGTAAACCAGTTTTACATTTTGTTACGTGCTGCTAAGGGGTGAAAATGTGATAATAACCCCTAAAAACTATAAATATTAATTGGTATTCTTTCCTAAAAGTTCCTTAGAGCTTCCTTAGGGATCTGAAATTTGTCATTTACTAATTTTAAGGAAATATGTAAATGCGTAAAGTGATCAAAGATATCCCGATCTATGCATGTCCATATTAAAGTCGTATCTGTTCGATCTGCAACTTCCAGCTAACACTGTAATTTACCAGTCTGTAGATTTAGCGGTTGAAAAAGAAGACGCTATTCAATCTGAATTCTTTATTTTTAATTGATTTAAATTATTCAGCAAACATAGAAGACGATTGACGGGCAGCCAATGAAAAAAACATACCAAACTAATTGAAAATACATGTAGTAATTCACTTTCGTAAAATAAAAGATGAAAGAAAATGAGGGAGAAATATTACAATTATGTAACATAGTGATGCAAAACAATACCCCGTTGCGAAGCACGGGTATTCAGCTAGTTTCTCTATAAATATAAAAGATTTAAAAAAAGCAAAAGTAACCACTAAAGGAAGGTGATTAAAATTCAGTTGTTTAACCTTTGCGTTTACAGAAAGTCTACGAACAAATGCATTTAATTAATCCTAGTGATCTAGTAACAGAAAACTCCACTGCCACAGCCAGCGCTAGGGTTGGTGAAGGATGAAATAGGTACAACCAGTAAAGCAGATGATCTGGATGCATCTTCCTCTAAAAATACTTTAAAAAGTGCTCCTGGATTTAGCAAATCACACGTAAAAGCATTTTTAAGAATAATATACATTTAATTTTTCGCTGCACTGGGGGTATTCCACTATGGGGGAGGGGGTTAAGGGGTCTTAGCGCGGTCTTAATCCGAGCCCACAAGGTCAAGGTGTAAGAGTGTTTCCGCCAAGGCTGGAGGCTAAAGTGCAAACAAATTCTGCTAATATATTTCGTACACACAGCGCCTTCGTGAGTAGACCTGAAAATTCTAGTCAGACAGGTCCTGAAAAGTATGTTTTATTTATTACACAATGGCGCTGTATATTTGTTAGTGTGTTTCTCACCTAAAATTAAGGATTTTTGTTATTTCCATCGTGATAGTTTTCCTCTTGGGCAGAGTTCATAATGAGGAACAAGTATAGTTTACAGTTTTTCTAACAAATGTGTGGATTTACATGTATGGCGTATTAAAATACTGGGAAAGGAGGGTACAAAACCAAAAATCCGAATTTCTTTTTTGGAATACTAGATCTCATAAAAATAAAAGTGCTTTCTAACCAAGCACCACCTGATTAGATTTCAAATATACTGTTGACTACGTCTACTTTATGCAACGTCATCTTTTATCAAAAGTCAAGTAATTAAATATAACAATCTCTAAGATAAGATGTAGTATACAAATGTGTATACTACATCTTATCTTGACCTCACTGCAAGAAAGTTTAATAATATTACTTCTGTTTCGTATTGCCAAGTCATGCTACTTGCATAACACCTTCATCTCTGAATAGACAATAATAGTTAGGATATTGTAAGTTTTCTAAACTTTCAATGCAAACGTTAAATAATAAAGTAAAAATAGGATTCGTAGGTGTTTCAGATTTGATATTCTTAAAATTATTGATACATTCCAACTGCTGAATATACTTTTACAAATATTCTGAGTGCACGTGTTTATAGACAATATCCCATATCAATAAATAGTCTTATGACAGTCCTGAGATGGCGGGTTTCTTGATAATATAGGCTGGTCTAGTTTAAGGGCCTTTGGGATTTATCATGTCAGGGGCCTCCTAGTGGGTACCCCCAGTGCAGCGATTTTCTGAAGGTGCCTATTGCATCCCTCCTTCACTAACACTAGCGTTAGCTGTGGCTGTGGCAGTTACTAGATCACTAAGGTTGATGATTTTTAAATGTTTTTATTCATAGTTTCGCTGTAAAATTCATTCAATAATTGAACTCGTGTTAATTTTAAAAAAAATCCTTTGATGGTTACTTTGAATTTTTTATAATCTTTAGATTTATGGAGAAATAATATTTACACACGAAATAAATTGCACAAAATTATAGAAGTTCTGCACATATGCACATTAAATACACAACTTGGTAGTGATAAATTTACATAAATACACTTCTTAGTTTATTACAACAACCACCCGTAAATGCAGAAATCAGTGGTGTGAAATTCTTCCCTTTGTGAACAGCATGTACCAAACACAACTGTATATACATTCCTTAATTGAACAATGTGTTAAAACTATATTAGTGAATGTATTTGATTTGATGCATAGAACTCACACGTGGAATGCTAGCGCGAGGCGATTTGGAAGCGAAAAACGTTCCTTCCCCCTCCACTTTGGAGGTCAACTTCATCAACTGTGCGATTTATGCCGCAAAATATTTTAATGCGCGCACTCGTTAACACGCTCCTCCATCGCACAGGGATCATCCGATTGTAATTAAACTTACATATTTCTTATCTAGAAGAATTGAGGATCCCAACGGAGTAAACAACGTACAGATCAGTCAGTTAACAGATTTATAAAAATACAAAATATAATCAAAGTAAACTTTTTTATTTTTGGGGACGAAACAAACTTCAAGGGAGAAAAATGTTGGAAATGAGTTGATTAAACTCTTTTATTTAAAACCTTTTTCGGTCTGTGGTTTTCTCACATTTATAGGTTAAAGGCGCATTTTCGATATCACCACCGCGATATTCCTCATTTTGTAAACAGTGCTATAAATTACTTTGGTGGCAACATTTTTTGTGCACACCCAATATAAACATTAAACTTGCTGTTAGTGCTAAGGGTGCGCAATAACAGTTCCGTACAGCTACTTGCAGTTTCACCAATCATTCAACAAACATTGAAGATAAATTGCAAAATTTTAAAAATTTGACGTGGTTTGGAATTTTGTAACTGGGTTTTTAAGTTGCTCAATAATGGTGGATTACAGTCCCAAGAATAGATTTTGAATATCTCTTTAAGTTTTTTTAGCCCACTCAAAAAATTTAACTTTGTCACTCAACATTGAATTTGACAACTAATCTTTTTATTATGTACGAGTCGTCACAAGACAAATTATTAACAGTTAGATTAGATACGGAAAAAGTTTAAAGTCATGTTCACTTGAACAACAATCGACAAACTTTGCAATAAAGATAAAAGTATAAATAATACTGTAGGTAACACTTATTTGTACGTCGACAATGAAAGCAGTGTGGTTGTTGTTAGTGTGTCTGGGTTGTGCCGGGAGTGAACGTATACTCGGACTGTTTCCGTTGCCGGCTAAAAGTCATTTCTTCACTTTCGAACCGGTGTTGACCGAACTCGCCCGACGCGGTCATGAGTTGACGGTGATCAGTTATTTTCCAAACCAAAATCCGATCAAAGGTTACAAAGATATCCCTCTAACAGTAGGAGATGTTAAATCTGTTATGGATCCGTTGAAGGACTTGGGCAACATGAACTTGGATATACGCACGATGATGAACACTATAGCTCCGATGAGTTACATGTTTGAAGATATCTACAAGGACCAAGGAGTAATCGATCTGTTGAATTCGACTGTGCAGTTCGATTTGATTATAACGGAGATGTTTTTGTCGGACATGTTTCTCGGATTGGCGGAGAAATACAACGCGCCGATAGTTATGTTAAGCTCGTCGGAGTTAGTTCCCTGGGCGGCAGATAGGTTCGGTGTTCCGGATAATCCATCGTACATTAAACATTTCTTAAGCAAACTATCTTCAGGACCGATGTCGCTGTACGGTAGATTGATGAACACTGCTGAAGTTTTGTATATGAAATATATGTACGACAGTCTGGTGACGACGAACGACGAAGTTGTTAGCAGGAGACATTTGGGAGTAAAGTTGGGAGTGAGGGAAGCGATGACGAGGGTTAGTTTACTTCTGGTCAACACACACTTCACTGTGAACATGGTGAGACCGCTGCCACCGCAAGTTGTGGAGATCGGAGGGATACATATCAAGCCGGTGAAACCACTTCCTCAGGTAAGTCCAGGTCCACTCCTAGTCATACTCATACATGTAGGTTGCTAAGTACTAACACATGGAACTCGTACTAAGCTTGAAAAACAATAGCTAATATTTTTAGTTAGGACAGTAGTTTTAGGCGGACATGCGTACAAAGACGTCTCTTGTTACGTAAGTTTGCAAAAAATATCTATACTTGGCGAACCCTTTCAATTCTACATAGGTAGAATTAATCATAACTTCAAAAACAATGAGTAGCGTAACAGCCATATCCGTAATGCGTGGCCCCACATAATAGTGGGCCCAAGACTACTGTGAGCCATGGCAAATTTGCCTAGAGGGTTATTAAAATAAATGGGCATAGATTAACATTTAATAGGACTAGAAAAGTAAATCGAGTGTCTCTAATTTATAATAGTGGTTGATTTGAGTGTGGGGTCATCCACCTGATGAGTGTGCTTATCTGTTTTTTTAAACATTGCCTATAATTGTAGCTGCAGCAGAAAGGTCGTTTTCTAAATTTAAATTATAAATAACTACTAGTTTTATGCCTCAAGAAAGATTGTGTGGGCTTAGTTTGATAGGTGTGGAAAATGAAACACCAGACAAATTTACTTTAGTGAATTGTTTTATTTGTATTTGACTGGACTGAATATATTTAATAAATACATTTATTTTTTGTTGAATACTGCTCGCAGTCCTGTTTGTTTTGTGATATCTTTCCGTGCATGAGATGAAATTAATAACGGTAAATCTGAGATAACCACCTTTAGTTGTAAATTTTAGATACAAAAACTTTCTTGACTGTGTCATATATTATTCTTTAGTAATATAAAGAAATGTGAATCACTTGTACTTTGTTTACTTGCCACTAAGTGGTGAATAGAGGTATCTGCACCCAAGAGATGAATATAGATTCCACTACCTTCTCGTGAAGCAAGAGAGCTTAATGTAATTGACTCGTAAGTGATGGGTAGTAAAAGTGACTCATACTTCGAAGCAAGATTGTTTAAATTTGATAAATTCTGTTTTTAAATTGTACATAACAAAAAATAAAGGAAAGTCACGCATTTTATATTATTAACGCCTTTCCTAGGTAAAATGGAATAATCATATTTACATTAAATATTAGTTTTATAATTTCCCTTAATTTTCAAAATTTCCTTCGTTAGTGATAAACAGGAAACATTTATTCTCACGTTTTGATAACAATTATTTTTAAAACGCGGTAACTACCACTTCACGACAAATGTAAATTTTTATATCTTCCCATGAATCTACATAACGTTTTTGCGATTGGGTGACTAGGATTTGCCTTTAAGAACTGATGATTTCATTCAAACAGAAAGACTTTTCGACTTCGAGAAAGAAATTTTCCATGTACGTGCTAAATAAAATAAAATACATTTAATGCAGAAAAATAATTAGAACCTAAAAAGTTGAACTAGAAGCATATTCATTGTGTAAAAGTGGAGAGTATTCAAAATGGACTGCAAAATTTGTGATCTAAAAAAGTAGTCGTTTCCGGTATATAACTAAGTGCTATCAACAGTTTAACAGCTTTTTGCAATAGGTAACAAAATTCAAAAATTCAAAAATAATCTCACAATTCATACGTTTTTACTCCAACGAGTTTCAACGACAATTTCGTCATCTTCAGTGATGCAAGATATTACAATTAATTATCAAACTATAAATAACCTAACAGCATTTCTCTCATCGTAGTCACACAAAGACTATTTATTAGATAATTTCTTTAGGAAAGATGAACTACTGCAGTGACTGTTATGGTGGGGAGTAGTAAAAGAGCACCGATCGTGGTCCCCAGAACACGTTTTCGGGTGTCGTTAATAACTCTATATTAGAAATATCTATATATGTTTTCGTACTCCATCGGGCGCATTTTACGTCCAATTCGGTTCAAATTTGATAAACACGTTGGTTTTATACGTCGCTTGGACATGGACGCCCATGACCCCCCCCCCATAGCTCCCAGGGAAAGAAAAATAAATTGCCTATATTATTAATTACAGTCAGGTATTTTTCTTTAAAGAGATTAGCACTAAAATAATATGTTTTAAATGTTATGTGCCGTTTGATTTTACATGTACTTATTTTATTTTTTACAAGAGTTCAAGCATGAGCTCCTGGGTCACTACTTCATGCGGCCTTTATAAATGTTATAGGTCTTTGTGCATTCACTGACGGTGTAAAGGTACAGACTCAATGCTGTGTGGGTTAATATTTCAACTGAACAGATTGGCCTCCCAAATTTTAAAAGTTTTCTTGGCGAGGTCAAGAATATCCCTGGACTCCTTTTGCCGAAGGATAGGGGGGTCCTCCTTAACACGTTCACTGCTACGCACATTTCGTATTTCCTATGCTATGAGCTGATCTTTTATTTTTTATAGTATAGTCTAAATGAGTAGAAATTACTTTATTTTTTATTTTTGAACATATCTACGTAATAATCACTAATATTTTAAAGTGGACGCACATGTGCGTCCATAGCATACAGACTTAAAATTTGGGTGCGAAGAACGCAATGCATTGTATTGAAAATACTCCCAATACGGAGGTTGGCGTGCGAAGCACGCAATGCATTGTGTATTGAAAATGCTCCCAATACGGGGGTTGGCGTGTACTGCACTGTGCTTCGGCTGCTTCTCATAGTGTTCAGTGTTTAGCCCATATGTGCGTCCTTAGCAGTGAATGTGTTAAGCCCCATCCTCCGGTCTAGCCCCCCCCCCCGTCTACCATAGAAGTACCCGGTTCAAATCAATGTGGTGAATTCTACCGTGGGGTTGGCGTGCGAAGTACGCAATGCTTTATGTGTTGATGAAGATACTCCCAATATTCGGAATGGCGTGCGAAGCACTCAATGCATTGTGTATTGAAGATACTCCCAATACGGGGGTTGGTGTGCGAAGCACGCAATGCATTGTGTATCGAAGATACTCCCAATATGCGGAATGGCGTGCGAACCATTTTTCAGCTATTCAACACCGTCGTGAATAGACCTATTTCCCAAATTGTTGGTTGAAACCCTTAAACATAGGCCTATATACTTAATATTTTAAATTTGCTCAACTCACGTCAGCGGTTCAGCTGCTTGGTCGAATTATTTACAATTAATTGTGTTACGATGTTGATAATATAAAAAGTTCCCCAACCTTCTATTGTGTTCAGTTTTGATACAATTTTTCAACAATACATCGTGTTTGCCTATATTTTAAAATAGTGATTTTCAAATACACAGTGCCTAGCCATAAAAAATTTATCACGCTTATTATATTGTAATTGAGATAATTTTTCTTTAGCTCATGTCTTTGTCCTTGGTTTGGTTTGACTTGCGTATTTCTTTGGACACATTTCACAGATAGGCCTAATAAAATAAATTCCTGATTTGTCCTGTTCTCCAAGATACCAACATCATTCTCACATTCTCAGCAAACAAAACTTCATTTAAAATGCATTTCACTAACGATTTAAAAAATATAGATAACAGACATCTTTGTTGTTGTCTGTTTCCAACAAGCATACATCTCGTTTACTTAATTGTCTTTAATTTCAAATTTCTTTTCTTTGAAATACCAGTTAAATATAGCAGCGCGATTAATCACAGATTAGTTAATTTGCCGTTATGAAAGGGTCTTAAGCTACATTTTATTCACTTCATTTCAAGTTTTAGTTAGAACTTAAAATAATAATGTAATAAAAGAATTGCAATTGATGTACTAAGAATCATTTAGTACTAATTTTTATTCACATGATGTTTGCAACCATACTATGTCATGACGTATACCATATAATATACTGTACCATTAAATATACCATATATTACCATATACCATACATATAATATAACATACCATAACATTTACAATACCACTTATCATTTCATACCATACCATACCACATACCATTTTGTAAATCATACTTTTATACCATACCGTACACGGTACCATATACCATACTAAAGTTGTTACTATATATCATTCCATAGGACATTCGATTGACAGAGTGTTGCTCTTGCAGAAAAGAGCTATTAGACTGATCACATTTAGTTCGTGTGATGAGCACTGTAGGTCTTTATTTAAGCAGATGCAGGTACCAACTGTCATAAGTCAGTATGTTTTTGAATGTTTGATGTTCACTAAATTGAAGCTTGGTAGATTGGTGATGAACCATAATGTGCATACCCACAATACTAGAAAAGGCATGCTTATACACAAGCCCTTTGCTAGACTAAGTATAACTCAGACATCCTATCAATATATTGGTATGTCCATGTTCAATATGCTCCCTGTTGGAGCTTTTTCTGTAGATATTAAGAAATTTAAAAAAATTATGTATGGCTGGATTTGTAATAACCCTTTTTATTGTTTAAGTGAGTTTTTTCAGGCTAATGTCAGGAATATTGTTTTTTAGTATAATTGTTAAATGTTGCTCTGATTTTTGTTTTATGCTGTTTTTGTGCTGTAGTGATGTATTTTAGTAATTAGTTAATTTATGTTATTACTTGACAAGATCAATACACTGTAACATGTGTCTCTGGATCGATAAATAAATCAAATCAAATCAAACCATTTATTTTCCAAATACTATATCATATCATATTCTATACCGGTGACATACCTATTCCATATCATACACCATACCATACATCTACCAAACACCATACCTTCCCATATATCATACCTATTCCATACCATACTTCATACCATACACCAAACCATATACCATACTAAATTCCTTACCATTACAAATACCATACCATTCCAAATACCATGTCATTAAAATGTCATATAACATACACTATCATATCAAATACTATCTCAATCATCAACCGTACCTATTCAATACCATACACCATACAATTCTTCATACTATATTCTATTCTATAAACCACATCTTTCCATGCCATAAACCACATTTTTCCATGCCATACACCATACCATTAAATACCATGCCATTCCATATACCATACCAAGACATATACCAATCCATATAACTACCATATTTAACATGTAAAACTAAATGTTCGAACTAACTTTGTTTTTAAATATTACCGCTCGTAGATGGAATAGTAATCTCTGTGAAATTATAAACAAATGTCTCATATAACTATTACAGCTTCACCTATAGGCCTTTTACATTTCTTGGACAAAGCTGTGTTTTATACTAGTCTACAGTCTAACAACAATATCTCTTATTCCAGGACATTGAGCAGTTTCTCAATGAAAGTACTCAAGGCGTGGTGTACTTCTCTTTTGGTTCCCACGCGGATCCTTCGTCTATGAGCGCGGAGATGAGGAAGGCTTTCTGCAACGTCTTCTCGAGATTGCCCCAGCAAATACTGTGGAAATGGAATCAGGATACGATGCCGGGCAAGCCGCATAATGTGAAGTTAATCAAATGGGCTCCTCAGAGGGATATCTTGGGTGAGTTAATATAATTTACTGGAGTATTTAGGAGTAACACTGACCACAAAATTGTTAAGCGAATCGCATCTAAGAGAAAAGGACGCATCGGCAAAATTGCTTATGAATATTGTGGGGGAATAATTTGTTCAATGATTACAAAGTACTTTTTTGTACAAGTAATTTTAAGTTTTATTATAAGCAAATTTCGATAATAACGTAAGCTATTACAGTCACTCTTATGGGGAGACCTAAGGTCGGGAGTAGACTATGTACACCGATAATTGTCCCC
>JAGFPH010008105.1:0-37013 GCA_018207615.1 Philaenus spumarius | reverse complement strand
CGAAGCGCTGTTGTTAATTCGGGGCCACAAGGTCGAGGTTCAAACTATCGAAGCGCCGTTGTTAATTCGAGGTCACAAGGTCGAGGTTCAAACTAGCGAAGCGCTGTTCTTAATTCGAGGCCACAAGATCGAGGTGCAAACTCACAAAGCCAGTTGTTCGATGCGCGTGAGCTGGAGGCTCAGGTGCAAACAAATTCTTCTTATATATTTTACCTATTCAGAGCCTTCTTGAGTAGACCGATTTACCAAAGAGTTGGTTGAAACACTAAATTATATAAACTTAAATTTTAATTTAGGCAGTTCAGCTGCGAGGGCGAATTATTTTAAATCTATTATAAGAGCAATAGTGTGTTGCGTTTTTCAAATTTTGGTGATATTGTAAGAGTAATAAACTTTAGGGAGTTTGTTTGGTCTATTTCATAAAAAAGCATCCGTTTGCCAAATAATAATCCTAATTAAATTTAATAATTATTTATTATTTACGTAATACGAGTGTTACGTTTGCCTATAAACCTACTTCCAAATATACTCGTACTTGCCAGGAAAGTGAGGATAAAAATGTGTTTGGTTTAAGAATATAAAATATAATCACTAGGCAGCAAGTACAACATTGATATTATGAGAAACACACAGCGGCAGTGGCAGGGTTGGATAGTAATCAGCTGATGTCTATTTTGAAGCCGGTTAGACAAAATTTAAAGGAATCGTTTGATTTGGCCTACATCATGATAAGTTTTTTATTTGCGGTAAGATCAAATCTGTATTAGATATCATGCGCCAGGTGTTTAAAGATAGAGCAGAAGCAATTGATTTAAATTATAAGATCTGATTGAATCAAACGTGTGTATGCTATATTTGTAATTTGCAAGAAATAGAGAGCGTTTTTCACTTTATTGCAAGGTGTCCAATTTTAGATCATCCTATAGTGCGTTGGTTTCAAAACTGGAATTAGATGGAATCGAATTTGAAAGATATCTAAATGGACGGGATTGGCCAAGTCTTGGAATATATATTTTTTTAAATTTAGTTGGGTTTGGGTAAAAGAGTTTAGTTATTGTATTTGTTTACAAACTTCGTCTTTAATTATAATTGTAAAACATGTTATACAAATTATCCTTGGTATATATATGTATTTATGTACATATGAGAGAGTGACAGTGTTTGTGTTTTGTATGTATATATATTCTGCTGAGATTATGTCAATTTTATTTCTTTTCTTTTATATTCATTGTTTTGTTCAACTCTTTTGTAAATAATTGTAGTTGCCTAAGAATATGATTATTGTTATGCATATTATAGCGATCTGTAATTACTGTAATTGTTGTAATTAATTCATTAAGAGGATGATAAATGTAGTTTTTATTTTACTGTACACTTGCTGTTGACCCAGTTATAGTTCATGGTGCAGTCGTTTTTTGTTTGTTATAATTTTTCTAAATACAGTTTAAATCTATAATTTATTTTTAAAATATCACGTTTTAACCAAATTATAATAAAGTACGATTTTATCATTTTTAGTTTAATATACTAAAACAACAATGTAAATCTTCATAGTGGCATCATTCTAGGCTGCTATTTATCTTGTTTTCAGCGCACCCCAATGTCCGCCTCTTCATAAGCCATGGAGGACTGTTAGGAATCATGGAAGCCGTAGATAGCGGAGTGCCCATAGTAGGTATACCACTGTATGTAGATCAACCGCACAACGTAGCACGTCTGGAGGAACTAGGGTACGCGATAAGGTTGGATCTGAACAACATCACTGAGGAGTCGGTCTCGTACGCTGTCAATACTGTGCTGAATAACCCTAGGTAACTGTCTTTGTAGAGCATTGAGCGTTTTTAGTTACGCTTTAAAAACAAAATATATTCATAAAACAGCATTCAAATGTTGCTAATGTAGTTTATATGTTTTTCTTACGAATTAACCTTTTTTTTAATTTACAACGAACAAAAATTATTGTAATTTTGTTTTAAAGTTCTAAAAACTAAAACGTATTGTCCATCTTGTTGTTGCCATAACAACATACACTCTTGCGAGGTCGTCAATTTATAATCGTTGTCAATCAATCTGATTGGTTGACAATAATCATTTACAATCAATGACAATCAATCAATTGACAATAATTATAATTTTCAATCAAATTTATAATCAGGTAATTAATTATTCTTTAATTTAATGTCATTACCATAGCAACCAACTTAGACAATTTAGAATCAGTTAATTGTTTTTCACAACCAACATTTTTTTTTAGTTTAGGATAACAAAATAGAAGCAAAGAAAAAATAAACGAAAAAGACTACTGTATTATAATTCAAACATCTGTTGTTACATATTGTAAATAAAACAGCTGATTTAGACCATATGCTCAAAACAATTTTAAATTAGGCCTATACTGAACCAACATACTTTTCTAGAAAGCATTTACATTTATTGCCATATCAACCAAATTTGCAAATTTAGATTCAGGCAATTAGTTATTCTTCCAATCACTATTTAAATTATACAAAATTTACTCCTTACTAGGCCTATTTGACCAGTTTGAAATACTGCTTTACCGTATATCATTTTTGGTCATATTTTATATCTTGTTTGAATGTTGTATTACCCAACGTTTTAGGCCGGGTAACACAATATTTCATAAAAACTTTTCACTGAAAAACAAAAATTCACCATTTAGGCCTACACAACCTCAAACGTCAACACAATTCCTTGGTTACTATCAAAATTTAAATCTGTAGATAACAGTGTTACCAACTGTCATAGAGCAGAAACACTCATAGAATAGAGAATAAAATTACACCGGTTTGTATGTATTATGCCTAGATACCTCTATAAAAACTGACAAGACTGCATGCAGGGTTAAATTTTGTTTGTATGAATAAGTAAATGCCGATCCTACATACATTATACAGAGTGATCATGATGTCCCCTTAAGCCACCCCCTCGTTATTTTTAACTTCCCGCTAAGAAAATTGAAAAATTTCTAAAATCGGGAAGTTATTGGTTTCACCCCGTTTTTCGAAAATAGAGTATTCATCAGATCTCGACGTCTAGGATTTGAGGTCCTAGGAATCTTCCCTGACCACTCCCGAGAGGGTGTCACCCTGTCTGTATGTATGTGTGTGTGTATGTAAGTATGTGACCCGCTTATAACTTTTGAACGGCTTAACCGATTGGATCCTACCAAACGGCGTTCTAAAGAGTTCTATCAAACTTAGATTTCCTGAAAATTTCAACTAATTCGGACCTTTAGGTTCTGAGAAATTTCGAAAAAAATAAGAAATAAATTTTTTTCAAATCAGGTTTTTTTGGAATAACTTTTAAACGGCTTTACCGATCAATTCCAAAATCTAATCAGCTTTTAACCTTGAAAATCGACGTCTATCGCTACCAGTCCGGTCAAAATCGGTTAATTCGTTCGTGAGATATCGTGAACGAAAGAAAATCAAAAAAGTGTTTTTTCTCAATTTCTCCGAAATTTTTCATCAGAAAAATTTTTGTTGTCAATTCTTTCAATGGACTCAAAAAACTGCATCGATTGCCGCAAATCGCATAAAAATCGGTTGATTCATTCGCGAGATATCGTAAACGAAAGAAAATGAAAAAAAGGGTTTTTCCTCAATTTCTCCGAAACTTTTCATCTGAAAAATTTTTGTTGTTGATTCTTTCAATGGACATAAAAAAACTGCATCGATTGCCGCAAATCGCATAAAAATCGGTTGATTCATTCAAAAGTTATGGCAGTTCAAAATTTCCAAAAATAGTGTTTGTTGTAATTAAACTTAGCGGGAAGTTACATGGATGGCCTTTAGGGTCAACCGTTTTCCATTTTTTGTTACTGAAAATAAGTTAACAAAACTTTGTACATATCTTGTGTTGCATAACAGGACACATTTTTTGACCCTCTATGATTTGGGAGGGGGGTGGCTTAGATGGTTTTTAAGAGGGGTTAACAATTTCAAATATAAAGGTAAGTAATGTAATACGCAATGTAACAAAAGAGAAACACAATGGTACAAACTAGAGCTTTATGTCTTGCTTCGTTTCAAAGTAATGGACAATCAAAGTTCTGAAAAATAACAAACAACCTACTTATTCCTAATATTTAGAAATTAATAACGCTGCTTAGATGTTATGATAAATATAATTTTCCAGAACTTTGATTGTCTGTTACAGTACTTTGAAACGAAGCAAGATATTAAGCTCTAGTTTGCCACTGTTTCTCTTTCAATAAGCTTTTCAATGATGTATTACATGACCTACTTTTAAATTTGAAATTGTTTACCCCTCTTAAAAACCATCTAAGCCCCCGTTTGCAAGGTTCAGATATGTCAAAAAATGTGTCTGTTGTGCAACTCAAGATATACACAAAGTTTTGTTAACTTATTTTTAATACCAAGAATAATAAAGGGGATTTAATGGACTTTATGAACACTGTTTATGAAAATGTTCAGAAAAACAAGGAGAACAACAAAAATTAAACATAAATTTGTTGCGTACATAGTTATTTAGAATAATATAAAACTGACTTTCCTACACTGTGGTAAACACAAAATAAAGGAAAGTCACTGCATTTATTCATGTAATAAGATGGTTTACCAAGTCAAATCTGTATATATAAAAGAAGAAGTAAAGATTGACCGAATGACTGATTCATAATGAACTTGCTATGGTAAATACAGCCTTGTAAATATTCAGGGTTTCTTCGTACCACTATGTCGAAGTGCACTAAGAAATCGTTACGTAAAATATCGATTTTAAGGGATGAAAATAGTCAAAATACGAGTTGTCACTCCCAGCCTTATAAAAGAAAAATCAGCTGATTTGATTCAAAAGCTTAGCAACACAATTCTAGGTGTGGCCTATTCTGAACCAACACACGTTTGTTGAATTAATTTAGTTTCATTACCATATTAAACAACTTAGACAATTTAGAATCAGTTAATGGTTTTTCACAACCAACAGTTTTTTTTTAGTTTAAGATATCAAAATAGAAGCAAAGAAAAAAGACTACTGTATTATAATTCAAATATCTGTTGTTACATAAATAAAACAGCTGATTTAGATCATATGCTCAAAACAATTTTAAATTAGGCCTATACTGAACCAACATACGTTTCTAGAAAGCATTTACATTTATTACCATATCAACCAAATTGGCAAATTTAGAATCAGGCAATTAATTATTCTTCCAATCACTATTAAAATGATGTAAACTTTACTCCTTACTAGGCCTATTTAACTAGTTTGAAATACTGGTTTAACATATATATCATTTTGGTCACATTTTATATCTTCAAAATTTACACTCATCTATATAAAAATCTCTGTTCTAATCATTTCCTTCAAAATATCAGCGTAAACAATAATCTGTGTGAATTTTCTTCGCCACAAGTCGCTCCCTAGTCAATTTATATAGTAGATTAAGAAATAATATATTTACACATCCTTCTTTACTTTCAGCTACCAGAAGACAGCTGATCGCATATCCCAACAATTCCGTGATAGACCCATGACGCCTCTAGATACCGCTGTCTACTGGACAGAATATGTACTAAAACACGGAGGATCACATCTACAGTCTGCTGCTGTGCATCTCACGTGGTGCCAATATCTGCTACTGGACGTTATAGGAGCGCTAGTGATGGCGGTTCTAGTGACGTTAGTTTTAATATATTATACAGTGAAAATAGGTTTAAAGAAAATCTTCAAAAGTTTTAAAGTTAAAATTTCTTAAACAAGGAATAAAAACATAATCTATTGTTCAACCTTAAGTAGCTTTCTCGGCTGTTTCAGATAAAACATCCCATCCGTGTAATAAAAAGTACTCATATTGTAATGAAGTTGTTATGTACTTAGTTCTGACTAAACAAAAAACAAAAAATTACTTTACAATTACATTAATGGTGATATTTGCCATCATTATTTTTGTATGGCCTAAACGTATAATGCACGATGTTTTGAAAGTTTGTAGTATCATTTAATTTTATCAATAATTGTTTGATAAGTCTATTTTACTAGTATTGTGTTTTTATAGATTTATTTCTTTTTTACACGTGCACTTTTTTCTCTTAATATCACAAACAAAAATTGTTAGAGCTGTTCTATTTAAGAGCGCACGATAACTACCTTTTCGACTTTTTGTAAGGTTAAATATATCACCGTTGCGGCACCATTTTTTTTTTTGCTTTTGTAAAAACATGTTATAAGGAGGGAAATATAAATTTATAATGTATCTAGACTGCATTGTAAGACCAATAAGCACCAAATTGAAATGTCTTTCTCGGAAGCATTTAAAAATCCGTATGTATATCCAGCCATTAAAATCTACGGAATTAATTGCCTTTTGAAATTGACACCAATAAATATTTATTTTGTATTTTTCTATAACATCTCAGTGTCTTTCGGAATCGCGAAAATGTGGAAACCTGGTGTAATGATACATAATTTATTGCATATTCTAATTTTGGTAACAGAATTGGTAAATGCCACTCTATATAAATGCAATTAATTTTTATTATAGTAATTTAACAATATCTGCATTTTAGTATTTTTTTGCCTGCCCGCGTATCCCATCTTTCCCAAACACATCTAAGGTAACCCAAATACAGGTACACATTACATGCGTGAATATTGTTTTGTAGTACCGGTTTAAGTTGTTTAGTTAGGTTTTAATTATTAAGAAAAATTTAAGTTTATGTAGGCCTAATAGTTAAGGATATTGTTTTCTATTTATTTTAAGTTAGGTATAAGATGTATAATTTATAAATAATATTTAAGTAGGCCTTTTCTACAAAATAAATGTCTTTCAATTCAAATTTGTAATTTCAATTTTTTTCCACTTAACCCTACTTATGCTAACCGTCTTCATGTTAAACACAGAACTTCAGGTATCAATAAAAAGTTTAAACATCTTAAACTTAATACACACTTATTTCATATAGATATTTTTATTTTGCAGTTATAAAATACTGTAAATAACTTTGTAGTAAGTTTTTAAAAAAAGTCCTAAATTTATTTCTTTTTATTACAAAACATATTTTTGGACTCCTAATAAAGAATTGTCCCTTTTTACTTTCTCACTATACTACAGTATATATAGTATAGAGAAAGTATAGTGATGGCAAAAAAAAAACGATGTTGATATTTTTGTGGGAATATCCGTTTTGGGACCCCCTGAGTTCAAAAAAGTGGAATATACAAAATGTCTGTCTGTATGTCTGTATGTATACAAAGCTAGAGAGCAAACTATTCTATCGATTCCGAACAAATTTGCACCAAACATGTTTAGTCGCACGAAAAAGGGTTTTGAAAATTTTGAAAAACAACCCTCTTTTTGGCTAAAGACACCCCCAAAAAATCAGTTATTTTTTTATAAAAAAAAACGGCTCCAACGATTTTGATAAAATTTGGCTTATTTGTAGCCCTTAGTGTAGCCTACCCTAACCATATGTAAAAAACCGCATCTTTCTAAAAATTCCCGTTTAGCTAATAATAATAATAACTGATTTTTGGTGGTTTTTTTCCGAAAAGGGGATTGTTTTTCAAAATTTTTCAAAACCTTTTTTCGTGTATTTATACTGGGCCTAATAGACGTGTTTGGTGCAAATTTGTTCGAAATCAATCAAATAGTTGTCTATCTAGATAATAGTAATAATAATAATAATATTTATTAGTTAATCTCCTACTATAATATCACCTCTCCTACCCCTCCTATAATTATGAAGTCACATTGAATCTGTTTAATAATTTAAATATGTTTGTGAGAAAGTATGTGCCAGTTCCTGGTACCGATTATTCTTTTTAGATTTCTCTTATGTTTCCTTTTCCTGTTTGTACATTCCAAAGCTGTTTTTTTGTCGTCTAAAACGATTTTATTGCCAATAGTTTAGGCATATTACACAGTTACTTCCAGCATCCTCACATAGTTTGTGTAACACTTACTTGCACTGTACTACGGTTGAATGTAATGGTATTATCTAACACTCAAATATTCAACGTTTCTTACCAAAAAAAACGGGACTTATTTGTTGTTTTTTGTTGTTGTTGCAAATTCTAGTCTCTACATTTTTTGAAACGAAGTCCCTTAACGCAGGTTGCGGTAGGAGTTAACAAATGAGGACCACACTGCAAAAATGCTAAGGGTCGCTATAACCAAATTTTCGGTTGGAGCAAATTTAAGTTTTACAAAATCGTTTACCTTTTTAGGTGCAATGCTCTTCTAATTTTATTTTTCATATTTTATTTTATATATTTTCATTTGGTAATCCTTATCGTACTTATTATTTAATTTTTAATGAAAAAAAATAAATAAAAACCCCCAAAAACACATGTTTTTTTTCTGCAAAAAAGATGATTGTCTCGGACAATCATCCTTTTTGCGCAAAAATGTATAAGGGTTTACCTTGAAATAATACACAGAAATGTTACGAAGCTTATATCCTTTATTAATATGTTAATTAAAGTATAAAACGTTATATGTACATAAGTAAAAAGTGGAATAGGCTACATGAAATTGTCCATTCAGGGTAAGATTGACTTATTTAGTTTTTCCCCTGATAAATAAAAAATCCAGTATCTACATATTCTGTTTCATTTTTTCGTTTTATATGGTTTGGGTTTGCCTTAGACTTTTTCTTTTCTTTGTGCCCGAAAGTTAGTTTGCCATAGTAGCTCCTTGCAGCTGGACTACAAAATTGTTTTAAGTATTGGAGGTCTTTAAATTTTTCTTCAGTAATTGGTCGAGGACCTGAAAACCCCCATTCTTAATATAGCTACTTTATAAAACCATTTAATATCTTACCAGATGATCATTAAATCATTTTAAATCCTAAAATAAAACATTATTTTATAATATAGGGTAAATCTTCCTACACATGGTCACTCACTAACTTACTCATTTACAAAAATAATCACCCACCTACTACATAATAGTGACACAAAGTTTTTAGCAAAGCTAAACTAATACTGCAGCTAATCTACAATAATATTAAATACAACTAGGCCTACAATAAAGTGAATTTTGGGGTTTTACCTTTTCGAAGAATGTTTGGCAGTACAAATTCCTTTCTGCAGAATTCTGCTTGTTCCTAAAAAAAGTGGATGAGAGCTTATTTTGGACCTGATTGGTGTAGAAGTCCAGTACCCATTAAAAGAGGACCTGTGATCCACTAGCCTACTGTGTTCTGACTTAAAAACAATTTCACGTATTGGTCTAGTAGCAACTTGATTTGTCGTCATGTAATAAGGGTCAAGAAATGAACTCCATCCCTAAAGAAAGTGTAATCGATATCAATTACTTGAAAGGGCATTACTTGGCTTAACTCGAGCATTTTGAATGACATTAACCCAATCATCTGGCACCTCGCAAGGTGACTTTTGATTAATTATTGCCATGTTTCTATCACAGTCCATATAAGAATGGCCGCTTATTGGAAAAGTGATTTTGATAGATTCTAGACGCTTCGCAATGCTAACTACGTAGTGGAAAAATTTAATATAAAATGTAATGCGTAACGATTGATTGCTATAAAAATGACAAATATAAAATACGAGTAACGAAAAAGCCTTACAAAATTTTGCTATGGCAAATTGGCAATGAATGTAAATAGGCCTACATTCAAGAAGCAAGTGTTTTGGTTCATCAATTTAAGGGTCGGCTCTAGTAAAACAGAAAGCAACCTGCGACTCCCCATAGCGGCGGTAGGTTACGCGGACATTGCTCATCCTAAATACATTTAAAACCCGCAATTATTCAAATAACGTTTTTAAAAAAATACCAAACTCTTGGGGACAAAATTCTTCATCCGAATGGCTTGGTAAGTTTTCGCTATAATTAATAGTTACAACATAAAAAATATTTAAAATCACCCTATAGCGGCGGTAGGTTACACGGACATTGCTCAGCCTAAATCCATTTAAAACCCACAATTGTTCAAATAGCGTTTTTAAAAAAAATACCAAACTCTTGGGGACGAAATTATTCAGGCGAATGGCTTGGTAGTTTTTCGCTATAATTAATAGCGACAACATAAAAAATATTAAAAATCAATGTTTTAAATTGTTAATAAATATTAAACAAAATATTTTTCTTAGTTTTTAAAAAGCCATTTGCATGCATATTGACCATAGCTTTAAAATGGCATATCGTTTATTATTTTCCGATCAAAAATAAAGGAAAAATTTGGATTTTAATTTAACATTGGTCTTATGGAGTGTCAGCCAACATGGCCGACAGCTACAGCCGACCCTTAAATTAAGAGACTATCAGTTTCGTCCGGCGTAGTTCAGATATTATCGTCAAGCGCTAAAATACATTCAATAAACATAAACATTTGGTTCATCAGTCTAGGCCATAGAACTATATAATATGGAACGCTGAGTCAATGCAATGCGGAGCGAGCCATCCGCAACACTGCTTCCCCCACCACTAGTCAGTACTCCCACCGCCACATAGCCAATACGTTCATCTTTATAAAACGATATTCGTTTGTTGTTAAGTGTAAATAGTAAAATTTTAAGATTTAAGTTAATGCTTATGGAAGAACTATTTTAATTTTTTAATTTGTAGTTGCAGTAATATGGTTACACATTTTGAAAAAGTTAAATTTTGTTGAGCTTTTGGTGAATACCTAGCTTTGATTTGTTCGTCATAATATTTTGTTCTCTTGCGTGAGCAAAACACACAGTTTTGAAAAATAAATTTCCTATTAATTTAATTAGCTTAATTTCATGGCTATCATTACTAGATTCACTATTTAGAGAGTGATTTTGAAATAAATTTCCTTGGAAATGTGTACAAGCTCGTGATACATACACTTTGTAATAATAATATTTCATTTTTGGGCAAAGGATATATTCCTAAATTACTATTCAAACTAGGCCTACTTTTGTTGGCAGTCTTGACGTAGAAGGAACATAAAAACTGGTATTTTCAAAATAAGAAATTTGAAATTCTGATATTTCTGAAATTTGATAGGGTTATATTTTCATACAGTTCTATTACTAAATTACAAAACTTTTCTACATTTAGAAAATAATCACAACAAATTTGTACTACTTTTTATGTAGGACTAAATTTGAACTTTTTCCTTTAGTTACTGAACATTTTGTTTTGTTTCTTGAGCTAATAACTTTTACAATTCTACATCAATAAATTTTTTAATTGCATATTTGATTTCTGTGGACCTTTTTATATGAAAAAAACCATGGAACACTTTATTTGAGATTGGAATATAATTACTATTTTTGGCCAATTTAAAAAAAAATGCTTGCAAAATGCAACAAAACGGCAAAATGTTAAAACGTTATAACACTGCCACTTCTAGGTTAAAATAGTTTAAAACATCAAACTTTTAAGACAATGTTTTGGTTTTCAGTTAAACATAATCTGTTATATAAAGGCTGAGTGCATCTGCATTTAACATATTATGTATCTGAAAAGAAACTAAAATAACTCACAAATTACTACACAACGTAATTACTACAGAGAAACCAAGTTTCTTGAAACCAGGCAATTCTTGCATGCTCATAGGGAAAATAACTGGCAATTAACCCTACAATTAACCCTACAACAGTTAGTGCTAATTTTTTGCAACGCCAAGCCGTTTCGGTGCGTGTGCAAACATATTTTCAAAAATTCGCCAAATATAGTAATTATTAACCAATCCAAAAGTGTTCCACTGCTTTTTTTAGAGAAACGTTCAAAGAATTTATATATAATAAAAAAATATATTGATGTACAATTTACAAAGTTATTAGCTCAAAAACAAAAAATGTTCATTAACGAATGGAAAAAGTTCAGTTTTAGACCTTCATAAAAAGTAGTAAACATTTTTTGTAATTATTTTCATAAATGTAAACAAGTTTTTTAATATTGTTCTTAATAGAACTGTATACAAATATTTATCAATTTCAAATTTCTTATTTTGAACCAGTTTTTACGTTCCTACTACAAGACTGCTAACAAAACTAGGCCTATTTTGAATAGTAATTTAGGAATACTATATAATTTGCCCAAAAATGACATATTATTGTAAGAAAGTGTAGAGAATAAATCAAAGAATTGAACTGTATAATTGTAAATTATTATTCCATAAAAGTATATGACTTAGCATTACTTGAATTACAAAATGAGATGATACAAGTGAAACCTCGCGGAGATAAAGGACATACAAAAAATGACCGTTGGACAGTGTGGGAAGTGTTGGTACATGGTTTTAGATCACTATCACGACGCTTTAACATCGTTTGTTTTCATTGTTCCTAATATTGGAATATGATATGGAACTGTTAATACATTGTTAAGTTTTAGTTATTTAAGTATTGTACCAATCTTACAAAAGAATAATTAAGGGAACGGAAGCAATACTGGGCCACATAGATTGGTACTGTTCAAAACTTACCTTTAAATTTAAATATCACCAAAAGTAGGAATGTTTCAGCTTATTACTCACAATACACAAGATACCTAGAGGTTAACTAAATAAACCATAGAAATAGATGTAAATTTTGGCTTTATTAACCAAAATGTAAAAAAAAATTTATATGCCCTTAATACAAGAAAATGAAATTATTTATATGCCCTTAATACAAGAAAAACTTCAGATTTAAAAGAATACATATATATTTTATTAAGTTGAATTTAAAAGCCCTCCCCAAAAATAAAAATCAAAAACCCTCCCTTTTAATAATAATTACAGAATTTATACAGAAAAGATTAACAAGTTACAAAGTTTTAACATGAAATACCATGGATTTGTTTAAGAATAAATATATATGTCGTTGGCCAACTCTAAAGCTAATTATAAATAATTGAATAAATAAACAAAATTAATTATGAGACGTCTCTCTATAAAAAAGGTATATGAATTTCTAATATACAGCCCTTAGGGCTAAGGTCCGAAATGTGCTAGCTTGCTCCTCCCAAGTATTAAATACAAACATATCCTATATAGTATACATATACAAAATTACTTTTTCAAAATACAGCCTGTTTAATATTTAACACAAAAATCAACTGCAGATCATTCATATTTTAAATTAATCTCTGTCTGTAACTAAAACTCTGTAGATATAAGAATTTTTATTGTATTTAAAGTCCTGTTGGAAGGTAGGCCTTTTCAGTAAGGCGTAGCTGTGGTGTAGCTTATGGCATTGTATGGTTAGATATTCCCTGAAGTTGAACCAGTGTAACTGCATAACACAAATAACAATTCTTTCTTAGAAAACTTGCAGCTAATTTAAATAAGCATAAAACAGATGGTTCTTTTGAGTTAGCTGTTTTTAAAATTTGTAGCACAAGGTGACAAATTGCTACTTAAAGATTGTAATAGTTAATACAACATGTATCATGTTGCATAAGAATGTTTCTACATGTTAACCAAACCACATGGCAACATAAAAATGTTCTTGTTTAGTTACATAATATACATATATCAGTAATATTATGCCTATAGCTCATTAAAAGTTTTCAATATTCTGGTTATACTGCAGAAAACTACACAGTTACAGTTAATTAATACAGAACAGTTTAGGCTAGTTTTGTTTGAAATATGTTAAGACTTTAGTAATACACAACATAGTATCAGCTTTAAAGTTTTTGTAGGCTCTAAGATTTGCATTTTAAAATTAGGCTGTAGTAAAAATTAAATACATAGGTTTCTCTATTAAATCGAACAAAATGAGTTTGAAAAGTTATTCATAAGCCAACGGTGGAAATAACCTTATTAAATTTTACAAGTAAATATTTCATAACTAACAAAAGTAAGGCTAAAACATTCCACATACCTGGTATTGACAAAGTAAAGGCTTATAACAAATGCATGTTAATTGGCCTTCCGCATAACTCGCGACAAGAAACTTAAGGAATTAATCCACGACGATAATTTAACTATATCAGCGACATGACAAGGTGGACTTTCCTGTAGTGGAAGCAATGGCGGACTCTAATCTCGAAAGTTCTACAAGAAGCAAGTTTAACGGTCTAAAATGTCAGCTGTTCGGTATATGAGATAAGAAAGGTACTAAACTGGATACCGTACGGAGTCGGTTCCTAGTGGAGAAAAGGTTAACTACCTGGAAGTTGGTGAAGGTAGGCAGAAGTTGTAACTAGTCGGTAAAAGTAATATTTATTAAAGAAAAAAAAATATAGGTGGCGCGAAAATCTAAAAACGTCACAGTATGTAAATATTTAATTCTATTTTTTCCCTCGGTAACACGATATTTGTAGCTACCTTACGCATTATTAACCTACATAAAATACATTACCCCCTAAAAGAAAATCTTTAGCAGTTAAAGCTCAAGAAAAGAAAAAAAACGAGAACTAGAAACCCCGGAATCGCAAGAATTGCAAAATAATCTTTCACTGGCTAAACCTTCTGCTTATTTCCTTACTGGCACAATATTTTTAACCTAAGCTCAAAACCACATTTGTTATTTCAACGAGAGAAGTCTACTGTTCACAGAACTACTAGTTATTGTTATTTAATTATTTGAATCATTTAATAAATGACAATACAAGCTGTATCATGTTATTATATTGTACAATAAACAAATACACATTCCATTGTTATTGTGTATAGATGTGTTGGGGGGGGGGGGGTTGGGTGGGGGGGTTAGTTTCGAAAGTCGCTTAATCACGGCCCTGGGTATCACGGCCGAGCGGGAAAACTTTCTATGGTGTAGGAATAACCTAAAATTAGTGTGTGAATATTTAATTTATTTTACCAGCCTTAACGGCAACACACATAGGCTACAATAATTTTAGGTTAGGCTTAGAAAGTAATTTTAAGTCTAGGCCTAACCTAAAATTATTGTATGTAGGTTGCCGTTAAAGCAGGTAAAATCATTTTTTTTAAATATATAAAATTTAATATTAATATTATTAATCACAGTGTGATGAAAATTATCGTTCATCACACGGGAAAAAAGTGGCTTTTCGATCCTCGCTCATTTTCCACTTTAACTTGAGCTCGTATCGAAAAGCGTCACTTTTGGTTATAGTGATGAAATATACTATTTCACTAAAATCTTTCCTGCAAGCACGTGTGCGGAGAAAAGTACTGTAAAAAGTACAGAGAGTATTTATCCCAGACCATAAATACTATCTGTATTATAGTGACAAATACATAACTGCAAAGTTAAATTTAGTTAATAGTTTTCGAAATATTACATATATTCCAGTATTTTGATCAACCCTGTATTTGACCACGATTTAATTCTATACTGTAAATACCCGCCATCTAAGTACTGCCATACAACTAAACGTCTTTTAAGCGGTTAGAATACATCAACAATTCTAAGATCATCAAATCTGAAACATCTACGAATCATACTTTCCCTTTATTATTTTGCGCATGCGTTAAATGTTTAGAACACTTGCAATATTAGCTGATAACATGACATGGCAAGACGAAACAAACATAATATTACTAGACATCCTTGCAATAAGGCATTGACCCACATTTTTATACATCTTATCTGAAAGATTATAATGTTCAATTACGTGAGCCTTGCTAAAAGATGAGGTTGCATAAAAATACTTATTAAGCAGTTGTTTACGTTAAAAATCAGGTGATTAGAAATTACTTATATTTTTAAGGGGACTTAGTTGTAAAAAAAGAAAAATAGGATTTTCAGTTAATATGTAAAAACAGGTGTTTGAATTGAATTATAATACAGTAGCCATTTTTCGTTGATTTTTGTTTGCTTTTTGTTTTTTAATCTTACCTTAGCTGTTTGTTGTGACGAATAAATAATACACTGATTTTAAATTTGCTAAACTGGTTGCTGTAATGAATGCAATCAAACATGGTCTGCTAACCGCTGTTTTATCCGATGTGGGGTATTGAGTGAATTTCTGAATTGCAACAAAAATACCAGGGAAAAGACTTCAGTTTCGGGAGAAAGCGGAAATGCATCGCGGATGTATAAAGTGCATCTAAAAGTGCATAACTTTTAGAAACCTCGTCATTCCCGTGAAATATCAGCGTATACAATAACCTGTCTGTGAATTGGCTTCGCCTTGGGTCTCCACTAGGGTTAGTGAGCGAAGCGAGCAGACGTTAAACAACTGGTCTTGTAATGAATACCAGGACGAAGCAGTCCGGCAGAACAACCGTGTTAAAACTCTTTTGAATGATTTCAGGTCTGAGTCTTGGAATTCATATCTGCATACTGTGGAATTGTAAGACGGTAGTGCTTGGAAGGTAGCCAAGGTACTCCGTAGTGAGAAGCGTTCCAGTCGGCCTCTACATGGGCAGCGTGGCCTAGATTATTCTGCCCTGGAAAGATTCGAGACTTTCGCTGACACTATGGAGGATCAGTTCCAACCAAATCACGATGTTTGCGATGAGGATCATGCAGGTTTGATCGAGGAGTTCGTTGATGACTACTTTGGAGAGTCACTGGAGGCTGACGACGTCATCGAACCTTTCACTCTCAGGGAGGTGCGGGAGTCTGTCTCTGCTGTCAAGCCGAATAAAGCCTCCGGGCTGGATCTGATTGGCGGCAGGGCCTTGCTTGCTGTGCCAACTCAGTTAGTGGAGGTCTTACTAACTTTGTTTAATTCTGTCCTCAGGTTGCGCCACTTCCCTTCTCAGTGGAAGACTGCAAAGATCATCCTCATTCCGAAGCCGGGGAAGGACCACCGTTTCCGCAAAATTATCGCCCGATATCTCTGCTGCCGACCATCTAAAAAATATTCGAAATACTTTTTCTTTCCAGGTTGCAGCCATATCTAAACGACTACATCAGACTAGAGCAGTTCGGCTTCCGACGTGGTCATTCCACTACGCTTCAACTCGTTCGAGTTATCAACCAGCTGGTTGATAACCACAATAGGTTCTTGGCCTTCTGTTGCAGTGTTGCTAGATGTCAGCAAGGCTTTCGACAAGGTATGGCACGAAGGCCTCCTCTACAAGTTGAGCGAGTCTCCTGTACCGGTGGCTGCTGTACACTTGATCCGCTCCTACCTCTCAGGCAGATCCTTCAAGACCTTCGTAGACGGCGAACTCTCCACTCTGCGGCCGATACTTGCTGGTGTTCCCCAAGGCAGTGTCCTGGGACCAGTACTGTATCTAGTTTATATTAACGACTTTTCAACCATTCTACGTGTGACACTCTAGCTGTCTGCTGATGATGCGTTTCTACACTGTAGTAGAATGAATCCGGCTTACTCAACAAAGACCATGCAGAAAAAAATGGACGCGCTGTCCCCGTGACTGCAGTAACGGCGAATTAAGATAAATGCGAACAAATCCGATTCCATCTGTTTCAGGAAAAGGTGTAAAATGACACGCAGAGTCTTTCCTGCCGTGGAGCTTGGAATTATCCATTGGAAGCCTACTGTCAAGTACCTCGGCATAATGCTGGACAGTCGACTCAACTTCAGGCGACACGTGCAGAACAAGGTCTCCGAAGGAAAGAAAATACAGGGTTTCCTCTCACCCTTGTTGGCAAGGCGTAGCCCCTTGCCAGTAAAAACTAAATTAACAATTTTTCTATTAAAAGTTCATGCAGTGCTGAACATGCAGTGCGTACATCATGTACGCATCTACAGCTTGGTGGGCGCTTGTTAGCAAATCCAGCGGGAAAACATTCGAAACTCTTCAGACTGCTGCTCTTCGTAGACTCACGCATCAGAAATGGTACGTGAGGAACTCTACCATTCTAGGGTCAGCCGGTATCCCTACCCTAAAAGTTTTTGCTATAAGATGTGCCACTAAACTGTTTCAGGATGCACGCAACTCAGGCTATCCTCATATAGCCGAAATCTGCAGGAGACTTGACATCCCGGAAGATGGTAGGCCCCAGCCTACCGCTATCCTGGACGACCCGCCATAGGTTTCTTCACGTTGCGACTCCATCAAGATTGACACTAACCTGTTTGCCTTCTTTTCTATTAAGTGACTTTCAGATTGATTTAGCAGTCATTAGGGAATGGCCCCTAGATGCTGCTGAAGCTTCCCCCAATGAAGTGCATGCGGAGTGTTTCGGTCCGTTATGCATGGTACTGGAGTGTTGTAAAGTGCCATCTCAGGAGAGGTCGGCGGAAAGACTCTTGTGCCTGTGTTTGGTTGAGATTGACTTCCACATATGGGGAGGGCGGTGGTTTGGTGGGTAGTGGGTCCAGGAGGGTCGAGCCCCACAGTACCTTCTCTAACGAGAGGTCTGGGTAAGTTCATTAACCGCCTAAAAAAAATCCTTACAGCAATTTGCAGTTTCACAAATCTATCGTAGAATTTTGAAGATAAATTGAAAAATTGGAAAGCGGTCTGAATTTTGTAAATTTTGTATTTGAGTTACCTCATAATGGTGGACAACTGTCAGGCAAACAGATTTTAAAATCTCCTTCTAGTCTTTAAATAGTAAAAGTTTTAGTGCGTAGCTTACTTAAGATATTTAACTTAGTCATTCAACATTTATTCTGGCAATTACACTTTTTATAATCTGCGCGAAACAAACTAATCCTAAGATTAGATACTAATAAAAGTTATTTTCAAGACTCGACAAGGTTTGTTAAACAAAATAATAGTATATATACAGAAGATAACACTCAATTGTACGTCGACAATGAAAGCAGTGTGGTTGTTGTTAGTGTGCCAGGGTTGTACCGGGAGTGAACGAATACTTGGCGTGTTTCCGTTCCCGGCTAAAAGTCATTTCTTCACTTTCGAACCGGTGTTGACCGAACTCGCCCGACGCGGTCACGAGTTGACGGTAATCAGTTATTTTCCGAATCAAACTCCTGTCAAAGGTTACATTGATATCGCTCTCACTGAAGGATCTATTGAAGATTTTATGATACCGTTAACGGAGTTGGTCAACATTAACCTGGACGTTCCCGTAAGTATGAACCATTTAGCTCCGATAAGTTACACGTTTGAAAATATCTACAAGGACAAACGAGTAATCGATTTGTTGAATTCGACTATTAAGTTCGATTTGATTATAACGGAGATGTTTATGTCGGACATGTTTCTCGGATTGGCGGAGAAATACAACGCGCCGATAATTATGCTAAGCTCGTCGGAGTTAAATCCCTGGGCAACAGATAGGTTCGGTGTTCCGGATAATCCATCTTACATTAAACATTTCTTCAACTACCGATCTTAAGGCCCGATGTCGCTGTACGGTAGATTGATGAACACTGCTGAAGTTTTGTATATGAAATATATGTACGACAGTCTGGTGACGACGAACGACGAAGTTGTTAGCAGGAGATATTTGGGAGTAAAGTTGGGAGTGAGGGAAGCGATGACGAGGATTAGTTTACTCCTGGTCAACACACACTTCACTGTGAACATGGTGAGACCACTGCCACCGCAAGTTGTGGAGATTGGAGGGATACATATCAAGCCGGTGAAACCACTTCCTCAGGTAAACCTTAAAAATTATACACACTTTCAATAACATCTACTCCTATTTAGTCATACTCAAACGTGTAGGATGCTAAGTACTAACAAATGAAACTCGTTAAACTAAGTTTGAAAAACAAGAGCTAATGTTTTTAGTTAGGACAGTTTGTTTGACTCTTTTGAAGTATGTTTGTAATAATATCGAAATTATTTGAATACTTTAATTCCTACATTAATGACTTAATTAACAATATCTGTTGTAACAGCTAGGCCCGAAATTGGGGCCCAAAAACCTACTTTGCATAAACGATTATAAAAATAAACGGAAATAGATTAACTTTTAATAGACCTAGAAAAGTTTATCAATAGTGTAAATTGATAATTTTAGTTGACTGGCGTGTGGTGTCAACCGCCGGTGATTTTAGCAAAGCCTACCTGAAGTGTGCACGGCTTATCTGATTTTTTGAACGTTGCCTATAACTGTGGCTGCAACTGAGAGGATGTTTTCTAAATTAAAATTAATAAAAACTATCTGAGAAGTTCTATACATTAAGAAAGACTGCCTGGGCTTAAGTGAGAAAAAATCCCCAACATGTTAAATGTAGAAAATGAAATCGCCAGAAAAATTTATTTGAGTAAAGTTATTGGGATTTTTGCTTAAAAAAGTACTGTACCATATAAAAAGTTTAAATTATGTAATTCTATAAATTAGTTTTCGATATGTTTGTTGTCATTTAATACTGCTTACATTTTCGTTATCCTAGGACTACTTACTTTATTCGATTGCTTAATTAATAATAATATGCAACTTAGTAATTAGCATAATTATGTATCAATATACCCTAAACCACCAGCCGTGGCTCTTGACGGGTTAGGAGACCCTTACTCACACACACACACACACACACACACACACACACACACACCCACACACACCAACGCAGCTGGCCCTTCAGACAGGTAGATGGCTCATACACTGGGGCGTCTAGTAAGCAACTGCTGATTTGATCAAACACAAATTTTAATAAATTTAAATGGCATATTTGAAATCTTCGTTAAATTTAAAAGAAAATGACACCAAACACAACATGATTATGATAATATATAATGCACAGTAATAAGTCCAAACAAAGAGTCAGTCTCCAAACTTCAGTCTCAGTCAAATAGTAAAAAAAGTACAGTCAGTGTCAAATATGCACAAACGTGAGTGGCTGTGTTGTTATGTGGTGTGTATAAAGCCATGTCTATAAACTTGACTGTACGCCGCGCTGCCTAGCCTCGGTAGGGGAAATGTGGTGGGATTGGTATAGCACGGAATTTGTAGCATGGACCGTGACCTCGAGATGCGCAGTAGACTCGGAGTTAATTCGAGTGGTGGGGGGTCAGAGAAGCTCAGTCGATTACCGAGCTTTGAACGGAACACTTTGGTCTTGAAACCATTGTACGGGTTTCCAATAACATTATTGTCTGTGCAAAAATCTATTTATTATTTAACTATCGCTGTTTATTATTATTATTTAGCGTTGTTTATTTTTTATTGTTTATATTTGTAAAATTAGATTTAATGGAAGGCAGTGTCAAATCAAAGTTAGTAGAAAAGTTATTCACAACTAAAACAATTGCTAATGTTTAATAATTTAATGTGATTAATAATATTAATAATAAAGTTAATATATTTATTTTCAAAATAACCTATTTTCTCAGTAACATTCCTGAAGACGACATAGGCCTAGTTTTCGCTTACAGCACTAACTAAATTATTGAGGTCAGCTGATTTTCATATTCACTAAATTAATTGGAACAGCTGATATCAAATCATCGCGTAATATTAATAGACACAATTTTAATACACTACTACCGATACTTTTACATGAATAAACGTAGGCCTACTTATGTACTTTTTTAAATAGTAAGTTATAAGTTTACTTATTTTACTTAATACTTGTAAATAGTACCAAAATGTAGTTTTTATTGTTACTCATGTTTCTTTCTTTGTTAAAATAGTTATTATATCTATCGTTTTAAGTTTTGTTTTAACGTTAGTCATGAACAAGAAACAAGTCCGCTAGCGTTACCGACATCAGACAGACAAAAATTGAGATAAGGCTTGTTTCGGATTCTTTGGTGTATAAAACGGAAATAAACGAAAAATCACACTATTCTCAACAGTCTACAAACAAAACTCTTATTCTATTTATATATAGATATAAAAAGTCCCATATCTATACAGTATTTATATGTTGCAAGTTATACAACACAAAGCTGTCGCGACAACTTTGATAGTATAAGTATTAATTTGATTAATTTTATAAGTAAAACGTAGTGTCCCTTCCCCTCCAGCTGACAGCGTCCCCACTTGCCTATATTCTTCCCTCCCGCCAGCGCATCGTAAAGCCCATGCTAAAACTAACGAGCTATACTCCGCCTCTCTCACACTACCCTCCCTACACGCAATTCTAATTAATCATATCTATAGCTGAATTTTGGGCAGAGATGCGCAACGATGAACGAGAACTCGTTCAATCGCAAGAAATTAATAACTTCTGTTTTAACCTGAAGACGGCCTTAGTTGAAAACAGAAGTTTTAATTTCTTTGTATTTATTTTTATATTTAGCCTATGATAAAAATGGTATAACCATCCTTAGAAGTAAATATAAGTGCCTATAACTTCCTATGATGCTAGATGAAAAATTAAATGTGGCATAAGCCTATATTATTCTTGAAAAGAAAGGTGAAACTCTTAAACTTTGATAACTTGCTACTAACGTGGGAAGGAGGTTGCAGCCAAGAAATGTCTCTAACTACTCACGAAGCAAGACAGCTTAAGTTTGACACAAGTTTTTTAAATGATGTAAGTATTTGTTTATATCTCTTGATCTCTCAAGCAAATAAGATCAAATTTTGCAAGTAACTTAAAAAAATATATCAAATAATTCCAAAAATAATTTTAAAATGGTGTCATTTAAATATTTTGTATTAAAAAACCTAAAAAGTTGTAAATTTTAATAAAAAAACTAAAAGATTAAATTTATGTTCAATTAATTTCCTACATAACTGCATAACTGTAAACATCCCAACAAAGGGTAAGTGTAAAACAATGTCCCTTAGTTTGACGGGTACAACATCCATTGCAACAATGAGCACAGATCCCGGCAAGAATGCTGGCACTTGGACTATATGCTACTAACCATACTAAAAACATCACTATTCCCGGCTCGGATAGATAAACCAGTTCAATAATCCAATTTTATGCGATTATCTCTCGAAAAACGAACAAAAATAATGTAATTAAATTCAAAATTACTTTTGTAATCCTTTCAAGGGTAAGGTGACACCACCAGTTCGTCGAAAGAATTAATTGCATTAGAAAGCGGCGTGGGAAAATGTTTTTTGTCTCCACTTACGAACTTTCCCCACACCCCTCGTCTATCACGCCCGGGCAAGGTCAAGAGCCAGCACTCGTGCCGATATCTGTAGTCAATAATTAAGTTGCGAGACCAGTAATTATGTTGGAGGTTGTTTTACCATTACAAGTTGTTCCATAGTTTTCAAAGTCTAAATGGTTTTTAAAGAACTAGACATAAATTTAATCATTTTAGGCAGAAGTAAGGATATCAATATGTAAACTTGAAATAATACTTTAATAACAATTTACTAATGTTTTTACATTTTATTCATCTCATTTCCTACTTTAGTTAAAAAATCTAATATTCAATTTATCAATCAATAGGTAACTTTAGGTACTTATTTTTATTCAAATGATTGCAACCATACCATACCATATACCAAACCCTATAATATACCATACCACATTTCATATACCATACCACACCATACCACATGCACTACAATACAATATAGTATATCATAAGTTATAATATACCATAACATCATACTATACTACATACCGTAACATACCACATATATTATCATGCAATACCACAACTTATTCTACACAATACAAATACCATACCATATACCGAACCCTATAACATATCACATATCATATACCGTACCACAATACTTAACACACCATCCCACATACACTACAATACAATGTAGTATATCATAAGATATAATTGACCGAGCGAAGCGAGGTCTCCGTTTTAACTCGACCGTTTGGCATTTCGTCTGTGTGTCTGTCTCACTACTACGGCCAAACGCTTTTGACCGATTTTGATGATTGTTTGCATGAATGTTCCTTATTCCTAGGCCAAGCCATGTATATATAAGGTTTTATCCATTTTTAATTTTTAATCCCTTAAATACAATAAAAATGGCGGCCGCACCGTTTCTCTCAGTGTAAGCTTTTTTCCAAAGCCAGTTTGTGGCTTAACCGTAAGTCGAATTTAAAAACTAATAATATTTTGCTAATAGTAAATTTGATTTTCAACAAAATTGTATCCTTGATTTTTTTCAGTATCTCTAACAGTAAGCTCACAAAATGGCCTTAAACTTCAAATTTGCTAAAAATCGTCCAAGTTTTTCTATTTCAACCATGTTTTTATACGTTTATTCTAAACCAATTCAAAAGTGTTGCATAGCTTTTTTGTAGATAAAGGATCAAAGAATTCATATATGCCAGTAAAAAAATGATTGAAGTAAAATTAACAAAGTTATTAGATCAAGAAACATTTATTAGTTATTAGCATGTTCAGTAACGAAAGGAAAAAGTTCAACTTTAGGCCTACATAAAAAGTAGTAAAAATTATTGTAATTTTTTTCATAAATGAAAAACGTTTCGTAATTTAGTTCTAAATAGAATTATATAAAAGTATTTATCAATTTCAAATTTCTTTTTGAAAACACCAGTTTTTATGTTCCTACTTCAAGACTGTTAACAAAACTAGGCCTGTTTTGAATAGTAATTTAGGAATTTATCCTTTACCCAAAAATGGCATATAATAATAAGAAAGTGTAGGGGATAAGAAAGTGTAGAGAATAAATCAAAGAATTAAACTGAGTACTTGTAAATTTCATAAAAGTATTTGACTTAGCTTTACTTGAATTACAAAATGAGATAAAACAAATGAAACCGCTCGCCGATAAAGGACATACAAAAAATGACCGTTGGACACCGTGGGAAGTGTTGATACATGGGTTGAGAATAAAGTTGAGATCACTATCACGACGTTTTAACATCGTTTGTTTTCATTATTTCTAATATTTGAATATGATATGGAAGTTATGGAACGGTAAATACATTGTTAAGTTTTAGTTATTTAAGTATGTAAATATTTAATTATTTGTTTTCCCTCTATAACTTGATATTTTTAGCTACCTTACGCATTATTAATCTAAATAAAACACAATGCCTCTAAAAGAAAATCTTTAGCAGTTTAAGCTCAAGAAAAAAAAACGAGAACTAGAAATCCCGGAATCGCGGGAATTGTAAATAATGTTTCGCTGGCTAAACCTTGTGCTTACTTTCTTACTGGCACAGTATTTTTAACCTAAGCTCAAAACCACATTTGTTATTTTAACGAGCGAGGTCTACTGTTCACAGAACTACTAGTATATCATAACACAATATTTCACACCACACCACATACCGTAACATACCACATATCTACACCGTAACCATACCATACCGTAACCATAACATATTCTACACAATACAAATACCATTCCATATACCAAACCCTATAGTATACCATACCAGATTTCATATACCATACCACAATACTTACCATACCATACCACATACACTACAATAAAATATAGTATATCATAAGATATAATATACCATAACATAACATAATATTTCACACCATACCATTTACCGCAACATACCACATATCATGCAATACCCATAAAATATTCTACACAATACAAATACCATACCATAAACACTACCATATCGTATACCATTGCATAACATATACCATATCATACCATAATATATAATATGCCATATATAATACATCACACAAACCATATACCACACCATACCATACCACATACCATGCCACATACCATACCATAGCATATCATATACCACACTTAACATTTGTAACTATAGTTTTGGTTTATTTTTTAAGTAGACCCAATTATTATGTTCATATTCTTTTAGTTTTTAATATTACTGCTCTTAGAGATAATAGTAGTCTACGTTTCATTATAAATAGATGTACAGTATTATATAACTATTACAGCTTCACCTATACATTTCTATAGGCCTTATACATTTCTTAGACAAAGCTGTGTTTTATACTACAGTCTAACAACAATATCTCTTATTCCAGGACATTGAGCTGTTTCTCAATGAAAGTACTCAAGGGGTGGTTTACTTCTCTTTCGGTTCAATTACGAATGCTTCGACTATGAGCGTGGAGATGAGGAAGGCTTTCTGCAACGTCTTCTCGAGATTGCCCCAGCGGGTACTGTGGAAGTGGGAACTGGATACGATGCCGGACAAGCCGCAGAATGTGAAGATAGTCAAATGGGCTCCTCAGAGGGATATCCTGGGTGAGTTAGTAGAACTTACTCAAACACCAATGTAAATCCTCCTGGCGGCATAACTGTACTATTTATCTTGTTTTCAGCGCACTCTAATGTCCGTCTCTTCATAAGCCACGGAGGACTGTTAGGAACCATGGAAGCCGTAGATAGCGGAGTGCCCATGGTAGGTATACCATTGTTTGGAGATCAACCGCACAACGTAGCACATCTGGAAGAACTAGGGTACGCGATAAGGTTGGATCTGAAAAACATCACTGAGGAGTCGGTCTCGTACTCTGTCAATACTGTGCTGAATAACCCTAGGTAACTGTCTTTGTTTTTTAGTTTTACTTTCACAATGAATATGTTTTTAAAAAAGCATTTAAACTTTTGCTTATGTTTTTATTATAATTTTCATCAAACAAACAATAATTATCGTATTTTTGCATAAATTACTAACCACTGAAAAGTATTGCCTGACTTGTTGTTGTCATAACAACAACTAGATTATAAAAATACGTTAACATTTTTGAAAATACAACAGTGTGTGCCAGAAACAAATTCAGACAATTAGAGCATGCAGTTCTGAAGAAAAGTGTATCTATATAATTTTCTAAAAGAGGCAGCAATAACCGAGATATTACGCTTCATTATTAATTCAATGTACCTTAATGTCTACACTTTTCTCCTTCTTTATTAGAAGATATTACACTTAATTTTTCCATTTTTAATTTGCTATTACTTTTTATTTATTTTACTAGTTTTCATGGCCTCTAAAATCCATATTTTGTAAATTTTCTGTAGGCTTAGTGCTTACAGGTCTGGCATTTGGGATAATAGTAATGACACCACTGACTGATGTATTTGTTTGGAATATTATGTTTGGAATCATCATCATCCATCACTTCACTTCAGGACACGGGCGACTACACAACACTGCAGGACCCGGGGTAGTGAGTAGAGTTCCGGACGATATGGCGCCAAAAGTGGTGGGGGAAGGTCATTGACCTTGGGCCACGCCCCCTTTTTTTGGGTGTTTTTTGGGTCTTTTTGGTTCCTAACCCAAGCCACGCCCCCTTTTTTTGGGGTCCTAACCTAAGCCATTTTTTGGGAATTTTGGATTTTGGGTTTTTTTTTTGGGGGGTCCTAACCTAACATTTTTGGATTTTGGGTTTTTTTTTTGGGAGGTCCTAACATTTTTTGGAATTTTTGGATTTTTGAAGATTTTTGATTTTTGGAAATTTTGGGGAATTTTGGGGAATTTTGGATTTTTAAAGATTTTGGGGAATTTTGAGCCGCCATCTTTTTTTTTGGCAGCCATCTTGTTTTGTAATAATTAATATTTAATTTAATTTAATTTTTTGCTTTGAAAAAAGTTTGGGTGTCGCCGAGAGTCGAACCGGGTATCACCATGACCCGAGTCCGCAGCGCTAGCGGTTAAGCTAGGCCGACTCTGTTGAGAATGTACTGTTTTGTGAAGTATATAAGTTTACCATCCGTCAGCAACCTCTGTGTCAGATACAAGGTGTTATAGTGTTGTCGGGATATAGTATAAATTGTATTATAACAGCCCGAACATTACCGATCGTTCCCGAATCCGACCGAAGGTCACTTAGAGAAATTATTACCTTTAAATTGTTATAGTACCCTTGTAATATAGTATAAATTGCATTATATAATCCCGAACATTACCGAGGGGGCCCGAGTAAACCCGAATCGGACTTAGTCAAAATAAAGACTTGCAAACCGTAATTAACCGAACGTAAGGGTCTGCCGCAACCCCCGAAATTCGTACTTAGGCGAAATAAAGCTTAGACTAACCATAGGCGTTGCCGCAACCCCTTGTAATATATTTCTACCGGTCTTACCCGAACCAAAACGACGGACTTGACCGAGCTTAGGCTTCGCTGTACCCCCGAATTATTTTTATAAAATGTGTTATAACGTATGGAAAACCGAGATAACCCGAACGTAAGGTTCTGCCCGAGTTCGACCGAAGGGCACTTAGCCGAAATAAAACTCTGGCTAAAATTAGGCTATCCCGCATCCTTGCAAAACGCACTTAGGCTAACGATCGGTACGGGAGTTGTAATAAAAGACGACAAAAGAGCTCGCAACGGATGCTATTTATTGTATAGTCAGCTATTCAAAGCGTACGGTTAAAACATTTCTTCCGATAGTGTTCGCGCTAAGTTTGACCAGTTAGAAATACTGCTAAACTCCACAATGGTGCGACACGTCTTTGTCTTACCTTTGAAAGAAAACGATGTAATATTTAAAAGACATATAAGTGGACAGTTACATTTCATACTAGGACGTGATATAAATGTTTTAGTGACGGATCTAGAAATTACAAAATATAAAGTTCGTGGACAAAAGTTAACTTTGAACGTTTCTATAAATAGTTTAAGGCATAAAATTGTTATTCATAGGTTTGACTTGCGTGTCAAAATGGAAGTAGTTATAAACTTTCCGTGTAGTGAAGAAAATGTTTGGCGGATTTACATAGCTACAAATTGTGATGGAGGTATAGAGAGAATATCAGCGCTAAACAATGTACGTCACCAGGCTCTGTTCAGAAGACTCCTCGACGACGACGACGGCGTAAGGATCTATGACAGCGATGATGATGGCTATGAATCAGGAAGTGGGCAATACGTGGGGCGTGCCGAGGAAAATGACATTATTGTTGATAATGAAGTTGAGGAACTTCTTGATATTATGTAAATTTTGTATTTATAATATTAATATATGTAATGATTTCTACAGTTAAATATAAATTAGTTATATTAAACAAAGTGATACTAATTATTTCTTATCCTGTTTAACTGTGTATTAAAAAATGTATGTATTAAATTAACATTTTGGTTACGTCAATTAGATCTGTGAAAGAAAAATCACAAGCAAAGTATACCGTTTCTTAATAAAATATTTTATAAATTATATATAATAATTGGAAATTTATTAAGTGTATAAAGTTTTTTATAAAATTTAAATTAATTGATTAGTAATAAAGTACTTGTATTTGCACACGGAAACACTACAGTAAACTATAGATGCTGACTAGACATTCCAATATTTAGCAAATGTAATGTAAATCTTTACACAATGCTTATTCAACATCCGGTCTCATATTACAAGGCTTGTTTAGTGCGTGCAATCGTCGGAACTATTCATATTGTATGACTGGTAGGACCACTTTGATCATCATGCATATAAATATAATAGCAACCGTTTGTGAAGACAATCATGGAATCGGTAGTAAGGGGCGAGCACCATGGGGTCGAGTACCGTGGGGTGTTAACGATGCGGATTATTTTACTAGGATTACGAAAAAAGCGTTCGACCCGCATAAACAGACCGCTGTTATTATGGGTCGTAAAACCTGGGAATCGTTACCGGACGAATACAAACCATTACCCTCCAGGATGAATATAATACTGAGCAAATACTATCGTGGATGGAACAAGATCCTCGAGGGGGATTGCGAATACAAGAATACAAAGGTATTCCCCACTTTCAACAAAGCTGTAGAAAGTCTCAAAAACCAAAACAACATCGAAACGGTATGGGCGATCGGAGGTGCAAGAGTATTTAAAGCAGCATTGCGTCACAATCTCTGTCGGAATCTGTATGTTACTTGGATCAAAAACAAATTCGAAGGATGCGACACTTTCATGCCGAAGATACCAGAAAGCTTTATCGAGTACAACGGTCGCTGCTATATGGCCCCTAATAAGATGGGTGTGCGAGTAGAAAATTATATCGCCTACAAGATTGCAGTTTATACCAGACAGATGCGCGTGACCCGCAGTTCAAAGAATACCGAAGACATCGTAGAATATAATTTTATGTTATGATAATCAATTCCTTGTTCTAGAAATTATGAAGTACACATATTTTGTTTATGATTGTTTAAAATGTTACATGACTGTATAATAATAGTAATAATAATAATAATAATAATAATATTGTAAATATCCGTTGTGCTCATTTCAGTTTTCCTTTACATTTCCACCATCCTGCTTTATGTTGTATATAATTAATATTTAAATCAATTTTTAAAAAACACAAATAAAAATTAATTTGTATTCAAATATATTTAACAGTCAATCCGCAGTTTATTCCGCGACAGACTTACACATTCCGCTAATCAGCAAAAATTTATGTTAACACGTGTAAGAATGCCGAGTCGGCAGAATTGTATCCGTTGTACTGTCTAATGAATTCGCTGATTCTCTACCAGAACGCGCTACCATCGGACGGGTTAATATTTTTAAAATTCTCTACCAGAATGCGCTACCGTCAATACCTTGTAAGAAATAAATTACATTTAAATTCTGTTTTATTATTTCCCCATATTTACCATGGCTGCTATTAATTGCTAGTTTTCAATACACAATGTTGTGCAATAGCCTCTAACACCATTGTACTAAAATCTCGTTACACAGCGTTAACCCAGGAGTCAAGGCGGTCACTGACCCCTAGACATGTACAAAAACCGTGTCACTCTTTTCCAAACATTGTTTTTTCTTGTTCTCATTAAAATGACAATTTGATAACAGTTACAGTAAAGAAATGGTTATAGGAATGACTCATTAAAACAACTTTGTTACACAAATACAGTTTATTATTAATAATTCCCTCTCATTACAACACTAAAGTATTTACAGTAATAACGGCTATTAGAATACAATTTACATTGGATATAAATAAAAATACAATGTTTTGGCCATTCGCCACATCAATAATTTCGGTGTTTACAGTCCGTGTTGTTCTTTTAACTTAAGAAGAGAATCGTAATAATATTTAGCACTTTTTAAGGCACACTTACTGTCGTCTTTAAAGTGCTGAGGTAATATACAATTAACCCCTGTACAGTGCGAGTATGTTTCCACCTCTTCAGATATTTCCCCCACGTGTGGAACAAGCTTTCTCAAAAACTGAGCCTTTTCCAAACCTTTGGTGAAAACTATGGAAAACGGTTTGCACAGCGAGCGTATCACGTCTTCGTCGTAAGGAATGTCACCTTCCTCCCAGCCGATATGGTGGTAGTGTTTCTGTACCCAAAGGGCTGCCCTCCGAGCGCAAGTATTCAGTTGATCAAATGTATAAGGCGGCTTGAAAACAACGACATTGGAGAAATGCTCACCGACTATAGCAAACTCTTTGATTATAAACCTATAGTTGTCATCGTGGTAACCGTGAAACTCAACCACTGCCTGCATGTTTTTTGTACAACTTCACCTCGTCGTACAATCTGTCCGCTTCGGGGAGTGTACTGGAAACGAGTTCGTCTGTGGTCAGGCACTTAATGATGTATTCGCGCAAATCCTCCTCGTAATAAAATAGTTCTTGAATACGACGGTTTATCAGAGGTATAGCGTCTTTAAACAGTCCCCACTCCGACAGGTTCAAGTTTAAAGAATGTTGACCGTCGTTGAATGTAACATAACGTTTTCCAAACACCGTTGTTACTCGAATATTCCCGACACTTAGGATAAAACAATGCGTAGCCTTTCCTTCAAGAGCCGAAGTTATGTCCAAAAGTAATATTTCGTTAAACACTTTGTCTGTAAAGAAAACATAGTTTTTACCCACTTGAAGCAACAATCCTTGGCTATAACCCGTATGCTGGAATAGTCCTGTTGCTACGACTTTTGTGCACTCGGGATTTAGGAAATGTACTGATTTTAAGAAAATACCCAGCGGTGCGTTAGGTAGACTGCCTACGACCATCCTCTCGGGCTCCATGTTCGTGACTGAAAGGTTACCTAAATTACAACCTTTTTAACAGTGCCGGAAAGTAGATTGTACACTATATGCGAATCGTGTAGAATGAGACAATAGGCTGTGGTGTTGGCGGGAAAATTGGAGGAAGCCTCTATTTCAAGACGAACGTCGACGGGGCCAGATTTTATAGAATCGTTCTGTTTGGAACAGTCTATGACGAAAATTGGGGCTTTTTCCTTGAATGTAGCAATATTCATACACGGAGACGACTCGCGCTGATAGTAAGACTGTTGAAACCTAGAGTACATCTCGTACATGGTCGAAACGTCCCCGTGGATATTATCGTAGGGGAAGTATTGGGAATTCAAATAAAGTTTTACATTGTCCACCGAACAACGGTCGAACATGGAGGCATCTTTTTTAATTTGATTCTTCCTTTCGGTCTGAAAAGCTAGAATGACGTAACGCGGTTTTTCCAATTGATTAGCCGTTTTCACAGTCCAAGAAATCTGCTGCGACTGAGGGAGAGTAGGAAATTCATGAATCTCCCAGCTTCTAAACGGAACTTGAACTGGGGCGTCGCGTTCGATCATTTTCAAAATTTTAATTCTGTAAGCATCCGATACAGTCAAATGGGGGACTCTCCACTGTATGCTGGTTATTTCTAGAGACACGTTCGAAGCGTCGTCGCTAATTATAGCGTTTACATCGGTCGATGAACGTAAAAGCACGAGTTCCTGTTTTACATTAAGCACAATTCTCTTGTAGTCTTCGAAAAAACCCATAAGCATTTTCAACGGTACCGAGATTGTAAATATCGAACCATCCTGTGTTTGACCAGCCCCCAGCCAGCCAGCATTCGCGAGTTTATTCTTTTCAATTTCCCGCAACGACAAAAGGTTCTTAATCGTACTCGAGATTCCAACGTTTCTCGTTCGATCCACTTCGTTTGCAGCGATTTCATAGCGTATATCGTCAAACAGAAATGCTACCGCGTTATTTACCAACTTTATGGACGCATCCGTATTAGTACTGGTTTTCCCGAGCAACTTGCCCTTGATATACAGTAGACTATCAAACGGAGCCGTAATCACGTCCTGTTGATTGATGGGTATACGAATTTCATCATTATTTAAATAAGTGGCTGACGCATAAGGGCGGTGCGAATGGTATTCCATACCGCTGATGATGTCATTGTATTCGGCAGCACTATCGATTGCTAGAAAATCCATTATCGATTTTGAATCCTAACGATCTGAGGAAACGAATGTTGAGCTGTGTTAACCCTATCGAGGCTTGATGCGTACTGAACACCGGCTTATACTGGCGCTCGTTAAATACGAGCCCCATTTTTTTGTCTTAAATGCAATCTCACTGAAACCGACTCGCCTCTAAAATCGATCAACTCCCCGTTCTGATCCCTCAGACTCACTGTCGCATTATGAACAGTTTTCACTTTGACGGGTAAATATATTATATTCGACGGCGTTTCTACAATCTTGTAGCCCGGGGCAACTTGGGGGTAGAACTCGTGCATAATGTGACACTCGACTCCATTTTGAAACGATCCAGCCACTATATTGCACTCTACACGGATCACACTCACTCTGATAATGTTGACCTGAGAATCGGATACGTGTTTCGTATTAGCTTCCAATACGTTGTTGTTAAAACCTAGTAATTGACCGATGGATCTCGAAATGAATTTGTCGTGAACATTGAACTTCCGCTTTCAAAGTGTTGTTATTTGGTTTCAGTGAAAATGTAACTCCTTTGGGGTCGAGTTCGGCTACAATATATCTTTCCATGTCTTCGATTTCGTACGATCCTGTCGGCATACGAATGTCCGCATAACCCAGTTCATTTAATTTGATTTTAAGTTTGTTATTAACGCCGTCTATTACGTTTGGAATAGAATTGTAAGTGGACAGATCTATAAGGCCGATTTCCCACTCTCCGCCGTCGAGTTCGAGTGGCGGGAAGAAATCGCAAGAAAGTGTTGAACTGTTACCAGACAAAACGATACTCATCGCGATAGAAACTTTAAGCACAAATGTCCGCAGACGACTGAGTCGCCCGTCTGATGCTGTCTGTAATTATAGTGAACCGAAGCGTTTTGACCAAAATATCGAGTCAATTCTAAAGGTGGTCTTAGATTTCCAAAACTGTCAAAGTACTCGACGTTGTCCCCCCGTTTTCTATAACACACCCAATGCGTCCCCACGCCACTTATACTGTCCAAATTCACGATCGCCGTCTCGTTTTTGAAAGGTCGCAAAGGAAGTGTATCCCTCATGTAAACTCCCCTAAAGTGCGGTATTTTAAATATAGCAGCGTATTTTTCCAAGTCGATATTAGTCAATGGTCTGATTGGTATTGAATCTAATGACGTTTTTTTTTTTACCACTCCTCTTTCTTTTATCAGCTCCTTTTTTCTTATACGGTTTCAAGTAAAGCCCTTTACCCTCGAGTTGTTTCAACAACTGCTCTACTGACTTTTTCCCAGACCTCCTCCTTTTCCTCTTGATACCTCCAATTTTTGTTTTCAATTTCATCGCGTTCGTTACGGCCCAGGCGGCCGCTTTTTCACCTAAGCTAGCGTTACTCGCTTTAACCCTGCTCCAAGCCCGTCCCGCTAACTCTGTATCGGCTGCTCTACGTCTCTCCGAGTCGTTATACTTGCTGTAGGCTATGTCGTGCTCTTTACAGGCCTCGTCTAGCGGGTTTACACCTTTATCGCCACGCGCTAACCTCTTGGCTAATTTCGTGCCGGGTCCGCAGTAGTTGTACCCCGGTAAGTGGAGCTCGATAGGAAGAAAATCTATAGCTTTATTCAAAACTTTATCACCAGCGCTCAATACACTTGAAAAGAGACCACGTCCTTTCCTGACAACTCTTCGCTTGCGACTGACAGATGTTGATCGTGACTTCGCCATTTGTAAACTAAACTAAAAAGGCGAGAGAATATTTATGTACCGTGTTTCCATACCTCGCCCCAATGATTATATTCATCTATACGTTTAGGTTTTGTTCCTCTACCGTAGTGTGTCCTAATCCCGTGCGAGAGCATTACCAGTTCCTTACGAAATTCCTGACGTATTTTTACTTCCAACTTATCAAGTTCACGTTTATATTCGTCTTCCGTTACTTTAATTAACTCGGTCAGTTGACGTTTGTTTACAGCGTCCGAATCGCCTATTCCATCGCGTAACAAAGTAATTCGTGCTGACCTAGCATTAAATGTATCTTTCCCAGGTGTTAGAGTTAATGCTTTTTTTGTAAAGAATTCAAAATTAATCGCGTCCCTAGTTATTTTGTTATCCACATAGGCTTTAGTCGCAGCGTCCTCCCCATCCTTTGGAGTTTTTACGTTACATATACGTTTACGTTTAACATCGAAAAACTCTTCACCGTATGTTTGGAAAGGATCAACAGGCCTTTTGAGAATCGCGCTGTTTTCAACCCACGACTTATATTTAGAGAACTGATCAAGGTTGATGGCATCCGTTATTTCCGTACCACTCTTGATATTAGTTAATTTTTTAGCTCCAAAATTCCACTTATCACCATCTACAGGTATTATACTATCTACGTAGTACCGTAGTTATACGTAGTACGTAGTACCGCATCGTTTTCAAATTTGGGGTGACCAACATTACATAACAGTTTATTCAGAATATCGTAGTTTCCTTCAGCGGTAAGATTAAAACCAACACCTTTAGGACCCTGTTTTTGGGTCGCCGATGCCTCAGAGTAACGTCCGAATTTGTCGACGCTCATCTTATCAATGATCTAATTTTTTGGTTTCCCAGACCTTTTATCAGCCCAGCTCCCCGTAGTTCCTCCACGATAGACGCAATCTCGTTCGTGTGCCCCGTATGACCTGCGTCATTTGATGCTAATAAGAGTCTCAATCGGTCGCACAATTCGTTCGGATCGTCCCAGTAAGAGTACCTTTTTCCAGTATACGTTTTGGGTGGGAACAAATGTATTATAATTTTATTGTATTTAACTGACTTTGGATTCCGATTGATCCGACCCTGCGGATCGTATTGTCTTTTGTGGGCATTGGATTTCAAACAGATATCCTTTTAAGCGGTCAAGTCTGCCTCCGTGTACAAACCGTCTTGGGGCGAACGTTTAAATAGTAACTCGTACAATCCCACCGTTGCTTTATAGTTAGTACCGTCTATCGTTATTTCCCCATCATCTGTAAATTGTAGATTTTTATCCCCTACCATAAGCTCTTCGTCTGCGATCCTCGGTCCGTAGACGTGATCTATAGCGTTTTTCTTAGGCCTATCCGTCATCATTTTAAGCATGTACCTACGTGTAAGAGGATGCTTGAACGTGTCGTTCACATAGTTTACGGCTTCGCTACGCCCCTCTGGAGTTGACAATAAATCAGTCACGGAATCGAGAGTTTCAGCGACTGTTTCCGTTTCCATAAAACTCGGCCCTCGAGTTGGGGAAGTCCCCGCAATGGGTTCGTCTTCTTTCTTTGTTTTAGTATCAAAAGTTTCAGCAATTGTCGGAGGTTCGCCAACGATCATCGGTTCATCCTTGATCTCTGTTTTTACATCCGATAGCCCCCGTATTTTTGACAGCTCGTTAATAATAGGCTTGTATTTTTTCGAGAGAAATTGGTCCGCATCAGCTTTTCCGTACCTCATCTGCTCGTATTTCCTCTTGATAGCGTCCCTAAGACGGGTTATCTCGAGGGTGACCTGTTCGGACGACGACATATTACGAAATGAAGGTATACTTAAGCTCGACTAGTTACGAAGATTGGATTTGGGTGCGGAAAGTCTTGTTGCTGTAGGGTTAGGGGCTGATATGATATATCGTATTATATATCTTTTACAAAACGATCGAATCCTAGTCGATAACGCCCGCCGACAATCTCACTGTCTTTGTCTATGACCGCAAACCCGTGTTTATCTTTCCAAGCGAGAGCACAGATATCTTTAAAAACTCCAAACGATACGTCCGGCGTGACGTGATCGGTGAAAATGTGTCTTAGGTTCATCTCGTCTTGTTTAAATACTACCAAAAGGTTTGCGTTGTCGCGGATCAGCTGCTTGGGGATTCTGGAATAAGTCTGTCCCAAATAAAAAGAATCTATGTTCTTGTGACGGCCCATGGTAAAGTAACTACGTATATTATCGTGTTTTTCGCAAGCTATATCGTCGAACAGCATAACGGAATCTGATTCTGCCTCGTCGGGGGCAATGACACTATCGCTATCCGAATAAGGGAAATATCCGATACCCGAATCTTCAAAAATATTTTCCAAAAGTTTATATTTAGGCTGATGCAGAGATTTGGAAAATACGTAAATATTTGCGAACTTCAAACCGTACGGTTCGAACAGTAAATTGAATACTACATTGGTTTTACCGCAATTCGAAGGACCACACACAATACACCTAATAGTATTTGGCAGCAACGGACTGTGACGTTTCTCGGTATTATTT
>JAGFPH010008104.1:4051-34464 GCA_018207615.1 Philaenus spumarius | reverse complement strand
TGCGAAGCACGCAATGCACTGAGTATTGAAAATACTCAGAATACGGGCGTTGGCGTGCGAAGCACGTAATGCACTGCGTATTGAAAATACTCAGAATACAGGGTTTGGCGTGCGAAGCACGCAATGCAATACGTATTGAAAATACTCAGAATACGGGGGTTGGCGTGCGAAGCACGTAATGCACTGCGTATTGAAAGTACTCACAATACGGGGGGTTGGCGTGCGAAGCACGCAGTGCACTGTGTATTGAAAATACTTCCAATACGGCGTATGAAGCATGTAATGCACTGCGTATTGAAAATACTCAGAATACGGGCGTTGGCGTGCGAAGCACGCAATGCACTGTGTATTGAAAACACTTCCAATACGGGGGATTTTCGTGTGAAGCACGCAATGCATTGTGTATTGAAAATACTTCCAATACGGGGGTTGGCGTGCGAAGCACGCAATGCACTGTGTATTGAAAATACCCAGAATACGGGGGTTTATGTGCGAAGCACGCAATGCACTGTGCGTCGGCCGCTTCTCATAGTGTTCAGTGTCAAGCTCACATGTGCGTCCTTAGCAGTGAACGTTAAGCTCCATACCCCGGGCTCCCCCCCCCCCCTAGTAGAAAATATCATATAAGGGCCCATTCCCAGTTACATATTTGTTGTTTGTAGATCTGAGTAGTTTTTTTTTTAAGAACGAAATAATAAAATGTATATATTTTTAACGATTTCTAACCTCAAAACAAGTCATATAGCCTGCATTAGTCCTATAACACTTTAAACTTAATATTTGTAAGTTGTATTTTTTTCTCGTGTGCATCAAATTAAACTGCACTGGATCCTACTAGTTGCGCTCAACCATTACTGTAAAATTATATTTAAAAACTCGATATTTAAAATATGTTTTCGTAAAAGCTCGAATTTGAATCAAACTTTAGTACCTCATGTATTAGTTGCCTCATGACTAATATTCTGTTGACGCAATGCGGACAGACAAACAATAAATTAATGGTTCGATGTAGAAAGTTAAGGATCGATTAGGCGGATCGCCTTTGGTGTTTGTAGCTCAAATAGAATATTCTCAGTACACAAATCGTGCAGTCGAATCATCAACGCAAATTTATTCAGTTGTTTTTGACGTTGTTACAATTATCCGAACGCTATTAACCCGGCAACGAAAAATCCTTTCACAAAATTCAAGCTGTCGGGTTTTTCGCGGTTCTATATGTTTTTCGGGTGATGAATCCGAATTTGAAGTTTTCAACCAAAATTTCTGGAGCGTTCCGAAATATTCGCAAATAATAGCAACATTTTCGCACTTTTTCATTTTTTGCCCGTAGCACCGAAATACCACTGTATTCAAAATTAGAGAAGAAAAAAATTACTATAAATTTCATCTCTAGTTGTTCAATGTAGGAACAACTGGGGAGGAACCAGAGCAAGTAGAAAATTGATGAAATTTCCGTTCTTTGTCGAGTTTTCGCAGATAATCTTTGCATTTTTCGAAAAGACTCACTATGTACAAATTGAAAGAGATTGTTTTTTCTTTTTAGCCCAGTCGGTGTAGGTTACAACTACCAGTAATTTGCAATATGGCTGATTTTTTTATAAGTAACTTAAAGTATGTAAATTAATTTAAAAAAAAGTTTACCAATCTATCGATTTCTCAAAGTCGAAAAAAAAATCGATTAACATTTTTTCCCCGATATTTCTTAATATTTCGAGCTGGGATGAAGATAAATAAAAATAAAAAATACCATCGTGTAGGGGAAGTATTTTTCAATAAAAAAGGTCATATGTATTTATTTCGTCCGAGCAATGGTTTGTCAGGAAAAAAATCGATAATGCAGGTATGTATTTTGCAGCAGGGAAAATCACTAAAAGGGGAAATCCCATTCAAATATGAAGCGTTTGTTCATTCTAAATTGGCTGAATTTTAATATATCGAATTGAAACTTGACATAGGAGTTAAAATATATATTTTAAATATTTATGCTGAGTCTTAGCTTGTTACATTGAAAATTACCCGATCTAGAGCCACTTGACTTGATAGTGGCGTATTCAAAAGTAACCCGTGACATTTTTTGACAGCGTAAACATTTTTCTACAGGCGGACCACGTCCAAAAAATGTTGTTGGCGGTGAATCGGATTTTCTAAAACGCTCTACTCCGTAGCGCACTACCATATATGGTACACACGTGTATATTGCAGAGTTATATATTAATACGCGAAGCAAAAACTTTGTTACGAAAACTACGCGGACGGAGGAGTAGGAAATTTGCCACAGTTAAAGTTTAAATGATGAAGAAGTGCAGAAAGCTAATATTTTTATATTTATAATGCTTGAGAAATACATCAAATTAGAATTAAACAAAACAAATAATTTTAAGTTAGGCCTGTTAGGCCTAGACTGATGTTTCTTGATCGTATTTACATTCATTACCATAGCAACCAATTGAATAAAATTACAGGTAAACGGTTGATTCAGATGTAGGCTACAGCTTAGTAACACAATAAAATTTCAATTTTGGCCTAGACTAAACTAACTATTGATATTCATTATCGTAGCAACAAATTTGCAAACAATTTTTATATTATTATTATTATTTATTTTTTAGGTTAGGCTTACAAAACATTACCAACGAAGGCTTGCGTTAGGGTAATAATTTATAAAGAAGTTTCCCTCGCTGTTTGTTTAGGGAACCGGAGTTTTGCATACGGGTGTCAGGTAGATGGGGGGGGATGCCGTCGGCAACCTCTTGGTGCGGAGATTTGCCTACGGTGGGGGCGGTAGAAAGAGAGAGAGAGGGAGGGAGAGAGACACCGTTTCTTGTAGTGATTATTAAAGAGCATCCACCTTTCTCGTAATTATAATACGACGAAATATTATAATTATACAAATATTATAATCATACTGTTATCGGCAAAATACTGTGACTAAACAGTTTAGGTAAGTCCTCTAGTTTTTTTTTATTCTAATTATATAAAGTGATAATACGACGAAATATTATAATTATATAAATATTATAATCATACTGTTATCGGCAAAATACTGTGACTAAACAGTTTAGGTAAGTCCTCTAGTTTTTTTTAATTCTAATTATATAAAGTGATAATACGGTACCTGTAAAGTGATAATTTTTGTACTTGGCAGAATTCTTTCTTTTATAATCGCTAGAAGAGTCTCTTTGTCTCTCTTCTCTACAGGAATCTCTCTCTCTCCCCCTCCCCCTCTCGCGCCCACCCCCAACCGTAGGCAAAACTCCGCAGTATGAGGAATTCGCGGATGGGGACCCTTTCTACCTGATACCCGTAGGCAAAACTCCTACACTCGTTTGTTTATGTACACATTATTTTTATGAATCATGTCTGAAATGGACATTGTGCTCCCTCATTTCGTAAGTTGTGTTAAAAAGTTTACACCTCTCCCGTATGGCCTTAAGCATACAATTTACATTTTTTTGTAAGAAACCAAAAATGTCCATGCTTAGCATTACTAATTCGTTTCTAATGACTACAAATTAACGCATAAGTTAAACGAACTGACCTCAGCAGGGGTACGAAGTGTTATGTCAATCCTTTACCATGTCCTGCCTTGTAACTGGACTGTTCCAATCTCTCCTCGTCATCTGCAAATTAATTAATATAATAATTAATCTGATTTCACAATACACAACAATAAATTAACTTTCTCTTTTTATTCAGGTTAAACTGACTACAAATTACGTGTTTTAAATTGAATTTATTGTTTAAACAGACCGACCTCCGCACGCCAAACGTTCAATGTTGGAAACCTTAATCACAAAATGATATAAATATAACGTTCAAATCTTGTGGTGTATAGTATAATAATTCATGTTAATTCCACTTGTGCAAAATTATAATAGAAACCAAATATACTTACAAACAAAAAATAAAATAACACAAGCTTATTGCTACAGTAAATACAAATTTAACTAAACCTACGCCTTTGTCAAAACATAGCAACGCAGTTGGCGTGCGAAGCACGCATCTGTCCCCCCTCCTACTAAGTATAAACATTAACGCGATCATTTCTCACGGGTAGGAAATGATTAACACGAATCAATCAGGCGTTGCATAACCCCCGCAGGTGTACGACCCAGTAAAACCAACAATGTCAAACCCCGTGTACCAACAATGTCCAACAATGGTGTTAACAATGCTGAGGCCAACAATGTAATTAAGCGCAGAAGAATTACGAACAGACCGTTACACCGTGTAGGCGTACGAAACAATCGATTACTGCGGGCAAAGTTCTAACGGTCCTTGGACACTGCGATGTAAACAACGTCTCGTGAGCGATTAAGGTCGAAATATAGACACAATGTCGTAATTTGTTTTCTGTATAAAGGCGTATCGGAGTACGAAAAGCCTTCGGTTGGAACGGAGCGGTGTCTGGTTTAATCTGATGTTTCGCGGAATAAAAACAACGTTCTACGTCAAAACAACTGGGGGATTAAGATAACGAAAACACTATTCCAGTACTTTAGCAGCTTTGACAAGGCCTGTCGTGTCGAGTGACGGATATAAGAGTAGTAATGGATAGAATTGTGCCTATTGCGGGTAGTATTTCTGCTATGGGAAAGTCTGGTACAAATTGCGCGATGAGAGACAAAAAGCAATGCGATATCACTGTGGCCAGTGCGGTATTAACTATCTGTTGGGACCCTACGCAAAATAAGCAACCACCTCACCCTATCATTCCTACAGTTTCAGAGGCGACCAAAACTGGTTATGTGTGGTATATTTATATTTTGCGCCTGTCTGAAGATAGAGTTTAAGGAGTCCTGTCCGCCATATTGAATTTGATTCCCAGAAGAACAATGTTGCAGAATAAGTAATTTTTTCCCGTTGATTCATGGAATAAATTTAAAAATTTGGTTTCATTTTGAAGTACTCTGTCCTATGGGGATGTCGATGGCTGAATACATTTTCAAAAACCGTTTTATCGTTTCCATAAACGTATGATATAAGTAGTAAATTTTATTAATTTTTTACTCAGTTGCAAAAATAGATATTGCAAAAAAACCTTAGCAATCAACACCCACAATCTATTTTACAAAACAAAATCAGCTTCCGTTTTTTGATAAAAATAACACAAAAATATGCTTAAAAGTGAAGGTATTTTCAGGTTATTTAACATTGAATTTGGTTGCCAACTTCGCCGTTTTGAATTTAGGGAGCCGAGCTTTAAACACTTTTTTTTAAGAGAAGGGAGAAATGGACATCGTCTTACCTAGAGACGCCTCCCTGGACCACGTGTCACATTCATCTCTCTATATAAAAATTAATATTTTTTGTTTAATTGTGCTCTATAGGCTCAAAAATTATTCGACTCATTCCATTAAAAATTTAACAAAATAATATCAATTTCCAATTTACAATATCATTGAAAGGAGTGTTTAGACGTTACAATTAAGTATAAATGGTTGAAATGGGGTTGCTACCCAAATAAAATAAAAACAAGTTTCACTAACTTCCCACAAGCTGGAAAGCTAAAATTATTTAACATTATTCGTGATATAAAAAACCATTTGTAATTGGATTACTTAAGTGAAAGGGGTGAAATGGGACAACTACCATTAACATTAAATAATCATTTAAAAAACTTACTATTTCTTTACGCTCAAAAACAACACAATAAATCAACACACATTAGTAGCAGGATTGTTTAGAGAATATGGTAGGCCTAACTACAAACAAATAGATCACCCCTATACAATACAAGTAAATTTCACTAAATTCCTACAAGCTATAAAGCTAGATTTGTGTAAAATCAGACTGGAAACCCAGAGCCAAAACAACAATGCCTCCCAAATTTCCAGGCCGTGCTCAATCTAAATGGTTGGCAATCAGACTGTGATGGTTTGGTATTTTACCACACTGTAATTTCGTGTAATTCTACTACAATTCCACTTTCAATCGAAAAATGCGCTCTACTTTACGATTGTCACAAGAGTTATTGTTAGCTAGACAACTGGACGGCCGTATGATTAACGCCTTCGCATAGGCCTACGTGGAAACTTTAACGCTATGTCGAGAAAGCATGCGCACAATATATTTAACCCGAGTTGCGGGCGATTTTCGATACAATTAAAGCAAGATATTTACTATCTTTTCAAAATTGCATGTATAATAAAGAATAATGTTTCAAAAAATACTATAATTTAATACCAAAACTACAAAAATAATAAACATTTAAAACAAACCAATTCAAAATGGTGGTCCGTTTGTTTGAAATGTTTTTGTTGAATTTATCGACAAAACATTACACACAAATTAATGTTTTTTTCTGGTGGCCAACCGAAAAGCGAGTTATGAGAAAAAACTGAAAACATTATTTCTAGGTACTTGTCTGAAACACAAAACAGCCTAGAACTAGTAAAACTAAAAGTCTATCGTAGGTTTAAGTCGGCCACAACAATCAAATGCCATACATTATTGCACAAAATACAAAAACAAAACAAAACCATTCGATCATGCAGCTGAACCGCTGACGTGATTTGAACGAATTTCCAAAATTACTTTTAATTGTTTTACGGTTTCACACAACTATTTGGGGAATTAGTTTACTCACGAAGGCGCTGAATTTGCTCCTCAGCCTCCTACCCTACTTCGTTTCGCTCCCAGCGGAGTTTCCACCTTGACCTTGTGACTTCGGGACGTCATTTTATTCGGGTATTTTACGTTTTGATCGATTTTGGGGCAACAAAGCGGGCTTTGAGGCCATGTAAATAGACGAAGTTTGCAGAATTACCTCTCCTCTATACTACCTGTAAAAAAACTTTCTTCTGGTTGTTGGATTATTTTGGATAACGAACTCGTCCGAGTGACTTAGAAACCCAACCTGTGTACCAAATTGTACGGAAAATGAGGCCATTAGAGTGGGAACACATATATACATATACATTTTTTATTGACAACCCAGAACGTGTTCTGGTAACCATGATCGGTTCTCATTGACACCTTAGGTCTCACCATAACAGCCATTGCAATAGCTCATCTTTCCTATGGAAATCCACTGATAATCAACTTTTCCATCCTAATCACCTAATTTAAAATGGCGGCCGTTTGAAATTGTTTACTTCAATAAATATTTAATTTGAATTATATACTCAGAGTTTTAATTTAATAAGATATTAGCTATATGGCATTCACGATCTGAGATATCCAAAAGGTTTAAAGAGGATATCAGAGGATAAAGAGATATAATGTATTTTTCACTATGTAAAATTAATTAAGGAACCGTACATCCTTCAACTTAATTACAATTTAAATTATGTAGATAACGATTTAGATTGACTATAAAAAAAACCTCCGAGCAAGGAGATTTTAATAATAAACCTTGCATGTTAACCTACCTTGAAGAATGTTAATTTAGAATGTGTGTTTAAATGCGGATAATTAAAAACATCCTGATGCGTTTAATTTTAGTAGGCCTACATTGTTGAAAGAAACATTGCATTGAAGAATTAATCACTGGTTACACTAAAGTACATAAAATCTAATAACAACCAAATTGCGGGGAAAATCGACTCTACCAGTTATGCGTCTAGCAAAACCTTCAACAGTAATTCACGATAGTAAATTAATTAATTGATTTAGTAATTTAGTAATTAATAAAATTAAATTGCAAAAATCAAAATAAACTAAAATATGTGAAAAATTATTATACAGAAATTTAGTCACAAGTTTTATGAATTTGTAAACATTAATTTTAAAATACAACATTAATTTTAATACTGTCCCAAATTTCACCAGAAAAAATTAAAAAACTTTCCAATAAACATAGATCAGGACATGCTTAGTTTTCGAAATATCCACCTATTAGCTTTGTTTACTAAACATTTAATATCGCTTGAAATAGAAATGAATGGCCTCAAATTTTGTTTACATATTTGGTTCGTATCCTTTTAATCTTGCACAATAAACCATAACGTTATTTTGTAAACTTTAAAAAATGGCGGAAATTTTACGTTTTCAATTTAAAATATTTCCAAACCCGCTAACTATGCCAAAACAAATGTAATAAACAAAACAGTTTTTTTTTTTTATTTTTTCCATAGCTCAAAAGATAACCGAGTTAAAAACTAAAAAAATAATTTCTTTCTGTACCACTATTGTTCTTTTTGTACTGTTTCCTAATTTTTTACTTTCTCCCCCTATACCATAGTATATGGAGAAAGTACCTATTGTATTCGACAAAATTTTCGAGTTTGAGTTTTTGGTGAAAATATCCGTTTTGGGTCCCCCTGAACCTAAAAAAGTGGTTTTCGGAGTGATGTCTGTGTGTGTGTCTGTGTGTCTGTGTGTCTGTGTGTCTGTGTGTCTGTGTGGATGTTATCAGACCTAGAGCCTAAACCAGTCGTCCGATTTTGATGAAATTTGGTATGGAGGTATTAATCCACGGTATCTCCAGGCGTTTTTTTCATTTTTGTGAATTTTTTATTTTTAAGGGTAATTTTCCCATAAAAACCCTTAAAATAACGGAAAAATAAATTTTTCTCAAAAACGGCTCTAACGATTTTGATTAAAATTTTATAGTTAATTAGTGACCTATAGTACTATAAACTGTAAAATTTTAATCAAAATCGTTCGAGCCGTTTTTGAGAAAAGTTGGTTTTTCCGTTATTTTATGGATTTTTATGGGAAAACAACTTTAATAAAAATCACCTCTCCTACCCCACCCTACAAGTCACCGTGACGTTTAATAATTTAAATATGTTTGTGAGAAAGTATGTGCCAGCTCCTGGTACCGTTTATTTGGTAAATTTAGCGCTTTTAGAAAAATATGTGACATTAAAATTTTTAAATGGCCGCCATTTTAAAAGTAAATAACAGAACGTTCTGGTTACGTAGCAAAAACACCGAATTTGAGTTCAATATATTTTCTGTTTCCAATGGTATTAAGTGTTTAGTAACAAAACAAAATGGTGGATGGTTAGAAAACCAAACATTTCCGGACCTATTTTTATGGGAACATTTCTCTTATTTTCAACTGTACAATAGCCTTGTGAAATTTGGGCAATATTTCTTCGTGCGAGCGGGACGAAGCAGCGCGTGGTCGGGGCTGGAGGTTGAGGTGCAAACAAATTCTACTAATATATTTCGTACACCCAGCAGCTATTCAGCGCTTTTCACGAGTAGACTAATTTCCCAAAAATTTGGTTGATACCCTAAAACATATGAACTAAATTTTGAACGTTCACTCAATTCACGTCAGCGGTAAGTTCGAGTCAGTTTATCAGTGACCAGACTGTACCTAAAAATGAAAACGAAAGTTCGACCAGACGAAACAATACCGACGATGCATTGATGCGTGCCTTTAACGTACCACAGTGCCTCAAAACAAATCAATCATAACTCACTCGCACTGAGTCGCACTCAGCCTTCTGTTCGTGTTGGGACTTTCACCGCTCTCCACTCTAGATTCCGTTTACTTCCGCGTGGCAGCGCTGTCTTCGATTGGCACACAGCTAACACATGACATAAGGATGACGTAAACCCGAATTGACAGGTCCGGTAAATTCTCGACGCCTGTTTACGAGTTCTGTCTCCTTAAATTTGAATGTATTTTAAGGCTTTGTTGCTGTTAGTATTGAAACTGATAGTCTTCACGTCAACAATCGTGAGAAGAAAAGAGAAGCGAAAATGTGTTTACGTTTAAGAGTACTCTTATTTAAACTTTAGAAACGTAATTTCTTTGGAGCAGAGCCTTACAAATCTAGTCTCATACTTTATGTTGCTTTATTTTTTCAGAACCTTTAAAATTAAAATATAGCCCTACCCAATACTTGTTTAGTATGTAAATAATATCAGCTGCTAAAGATACAACAGGTTTTTAAGCAATACTGTGTTAATATTTTTTTATTGAAGTTGGTTAAGAAAAACATTTGCTGTAAAAAATGTGATATTATTTCACTGTACATAAAATTCAAACATTATTTTCGATGCAGTAGTCGCACTTTCTAATCCGTAGCATTAAAGTCTCCTGTAATAGCACGTGTAATGGTTACTGAAGTTTATTACTAACACTGGAGATTTTAATGCCGAGATGTAACATTGCTACACATAAAAAAACTAATTCCGTACGGTATTACATATCCTAAAACGTCTAAGTAGCAAATTGTGTTAATTAATTACGGTTTTATCAGATAGTTTTTCTACGTTTGATTGAATAATGTAAAGCGTCCTTACTGATCCTACTTGTTACAGAATATTCTGCAGCAAAATATACGCGTGAAAGTTGGCTAATTAAAATATTCGAACGGTTGTGTTCGTAAATTAATTCCGTTCTATAGGAATGCGAAGACTAGGTCCCTTACTAGGCAAGAACGCAAACATGTGGGGGGGATATCGGTAGATAAGACCTATTGCGACACAACTTGCTCCACTTCTGCTTAATTAATTTATTTTCGCAATGTCCTTTCGTTACGTGACATTATGCTTGCGCCAATGCGATTCAATTGGTATTTAGTATCAATGATTTATGAATTTGTCAGAATTTTGCTCTACATTGATTCTATGCCAGTCAGTCAATCAGGTCAAATCCACTTATATATATAGACTAGAGGAAACCCCTGCGTGCTCCGCACGCCAACCCCACGTTGGAACCTTCTATACACATAATCATGTTGTGTTTTCTTTATAATAAAGGTGTAGGATTAATAATAACCCCAAAGCTAAGATGGTAAATAATGTTAAATGTTCAAATCAAATTATTTCGTACATTTTATAACAGTAGTTATAATAAAGGTTAAAAGAACCAGCATGGCTCAGATATAAGCTTTAATAAAAACCTAACATAAAAGTTAGAAGTACAAATAATTGCTTCAAAGTTTGAAATCAGCTGTTAATGGAAATATTTCAGCATACAGCTGTTTTATCTGTTATTTTATTCAATTTCTTGCTATGGTAATAAATGTAAATACACGTGTTGGTTCATCAGTCTAGGCCTGAACTAAGATTTTTTCCGACAAATTTACAAATAAATATTGAAATAAAAAATGTTTTTATCAAAATGAATTATAGCCTATGTTAGTCAGGGATAGTGCAGCTTTTTATTAGTAAAACTATTTTTTTTCAATCGGTTCAGCAGTTCCAGAGATACCCCCTACATACAAACAAACAAATTTTACCTCTATATACTAACTCTAATGACTGACAGCACAAATTATTACCTACTCTCCGTTAATTACATTTTTAATCAAATTCGACCTCACAAATCCAACATGATTCAACAAAACCTAACCTTCTCCGGTAGCATTCACCAACGTGACCTCAACCGGTAATTTCGACCGAACAATCATCTCCCAAACTCCGCAGCCATGGGACAAATTAGGACGACCGAATAAAAAACTAAACAAATTAACTGCAATTGCATTGGACGCGTCGGAGTAGGCAGGAATTGCCACACGACAAGAGGTATGGGCATATTGCCCGTATAAATGCCAAGGACGGTGGCCGGAACCGGTCGACCTTTAGGTCCCACTCGGCTTAACCAATCGGAGCGAAGATTAACTTTACTGTCCCCTCGACTCGGCTACTGGGCTTGGTGGACACGGGTTTGCGTAAAATGTGTCGACGGAATTCGCCGTGATTTTAACGGAGACGTATGTGTGCCAACGAGGTGAAATTGGGGACACTGACTTGTCGTTCGGCGCGATGGGTATTATGATGAAAGCGCTGATTGGGATCCGAGAAAGGGTTTTATGAAGTAGCAAATGGTGTAGCGGGAACGAGCCTGGGTACTCAGTCATACGTAAACATTGATAACCGGTTCACGGGGATGAAGAGTTCGGCTGTTAAGAAAGGGTGCGAACACTTGGTCCGTCTCTGTCCCCGACATATGTACGACATTCAGCTCTCCACTGTTTAGTGAATAGACCGAATACAAACACTCTGAATATAATTCAAAAGTTTTTCAGATCCGTTAAAGGTTGAAATACGGGATTGAACGTTGAGGAGGGGTTTCTAAATACGCTATTAAACCATTAGGGTCTATACATAACAGAAATGTTTCATTCGTACAATGCTATTCAAGAATAAATTCCATTGTTTGCGCAAACAGAGTATTCTTCCACTGAAACATCTCTTTGTGTGTAAAGTTACTAGCTGACCCGTACGGCGTTGCCCGTGGTGGTTGGTATTTTCAGTCTTTTTAACGTAATTGTATTCTTTTTAAGTGTTCAGTCAGTGAGTGGTATTTGGCTTATACAAGTATATATATACATCTTAAATAATAAAATCACTATTGTCATAATAATAAAAGATCTGAAATTATGATTTTAAAACCCGTTTTTAGTGAGCACCTATGGCCCTAGATATAGCTACATACCAAATTTCATTCCAATCTGTTCGGTAATTTTGGAGAAATCGTGATTTAGTAATTTTTACCCCCAAACCCCCCTAAAATTTAGATTTTTTTAAAACCCTTTTTTAATCAACACTTATAACCCTAGAGGAAGCTACATACCAAATTTCATTCCAATCCATTCGGTAGTTTTGAAGAAATCGTTTTTTAATAACTTTGATCCCCCAAACCCCGTAAAATTTCAAATTTTTTGAAACCCTTTCTTAGTAAGCACCTATGGCCCTAAAGGAAGCTACATACCAAATTTCATTCCAATCTATTCGGTAATTTTGGAGAAATCGTGATTTAGTAATTTTTACCCCCAAACCCCCCTAAAATTTCGATTTTTTAAAACCCTTTTTTAATCAACACTTTTAACCCTAGAGGAAGCTACATACCAAATTTCATTCCAATCTGGTCTGTAGTTTTGAAGAAATCGTGATTTAATTACTTTGATCCCCCCAAACCCCCCTAAAATTTCAAATTTTTTGAAACCCTTTCTTAGCGAGCGCCTATGGCCCTAGAATAAGCTACATACCCAATTTCATTCCAATCTGTTCGGTAATTTTGGAGAAATCGTGATTTAGTAATTTTTACCCCCCAAACCCCTCTAAAATTTCCAATTTTTTAAAACCCTTTTTTAGTGAACACTTAGGCCCTAGAGGAAACTACATACCAAATTTCATTCCAATCCGTTCGGTAGTTTTGGAGAAATCGTGATTTAGTAATTTTGATCCCCCCAAACCCCTCCCTAAAATTTCGAATTTGTTCAAACCCTTTCTTAGTGAGCGTCTATGGCCCTTGAGGAAGCTACATACCAAATTTCCTTCCAATCCGTTTGGTAGTTTCGAAGAAATCGTGATTTAATAACTTTGATCCCCCCAAGCCCCCCCTAAAATTTCGAATTTTTTAAAACCCTTTTTTTACTGAACACTTATGGTCCTTGAGGAAGCTACATACCAAATTTCATTCCAATCTGTTCGGTAGTTTTGAAGAAATCGTGATTTAATAACTTTGATCCCCCCAAACCCCCCATAAATTTCGAACTTTTTCAACCCCTTTCTTAGTGAGCACCTATGGCCCTAGAGGAAGCTACATACCAAATTTCATTCCAATCCGTTCGGTAATTTTGGAGACGTGATTTAGTAATTTTTACCACCCAAACCCCCCTAAAATTTCCAATTTTTAAAAACCCTTTTTTTTAGTGAACACTTATGGCCCTAGAGGAAGCTACATACCAAATTTCATTCCAATCCGTTCGGTAGTTTTGAAGAAATCATTTTTTAATAACTTTGATTCATCCAAACCCCCCCCTAAAATTTCGAATTTTTTCTAACCCTTTCTTGGTGAGCACCTATGGCCTTAGAGGAAGCTACATACCAAATTTCATTCTAATCCGTTCGGTAGTTTTGAAGAAATCGTGATTTAATAACTTTGATCCCCCCAAATCCCCCATAAAATTTCGATTTTTTTAAAACCCTTTCTTAGTGAGCGCTTATGGCCCTAGAGGAAGCTACATACCAAATTTCATTCCAATCCGTTCGGTAGTTTTGAAGAAATCGTGATTTAATAACTTTGATCGCCCCAAAAACCCCATAAAATTTCGAATGTTTTACAACCCTTTCTTAGCGAGCGCATATGGCATAGAGGAAGCTACATACCAAATTTCATTCCAATCTGTTCGGTAGTTTTTAAGAAATCGTGATGAGTGAATCAGTGAGTGAGTGGTATTTCGCTTTTATATAATATAGATGAAAGTTTTTGACAAGGATTTTTTATAACGTCCTCCAATTTTTTTTAAAGCGAGTTTTGCACTTTAAGGCTAATAAAAACGAGACCTACAGTTTTACGTGGAATCCGAACCACAGCCAATGATGTCTGTTAAGAAACCATTTTTTTTTTACAAGGAGAGGGAATGTAAATACCGACACAATTTTATTTATCGAAGTGTAAAACTCGGCGCTATGTTTGCTGGCGAATCTGATTTTACCGTCACACATTTTCCCATGCATTTTATGTAATGACGATGACGGTGACGCGAGTTCAATATCGTTTTTCCCCGTGCAAAAATCTCTCTGCCCTACACGATCCTCTTGGGGGCGGAACGTTCCCGCGTTCCCGGATCGGTATCAATTTTATCTGTGTACAAATTAAGCTTGTCAAATGTCAAACAGTGACGCTTTTCAGTTCGTACCAATTAATCAGCCGTCAAGAATGGGTTGAGACAGAAGTCCTGAGAACCGTGATTCCTACGAGACGAAGGATATGTCGCAGAAGGACACCGTCGGTTCCAGTGGGCCTTCAATCAGCCGTGATGGACTAATTACACAACTCGGCCACGGTTGACGAATTTCGTAGCGAGGAAATAATTGTGCCTGGAAAATACTATATGATTTTTGTAAAATGTACGCTTGTACCTTTCGCTAACCCAACCGAACCGAACCTAACAGATCTGTTATAAGGGGCAATTTTAGAATTATTATTATACTGGGTGGTTCGAGAAAACTTTCAGGTCCTGTTCTAGTAGTGAAAATAAAGAAAAATGTTCATACAAAAATAAGTTCGGTAATGCTTCGTTTTCCAGTTGTCTTTTTTGTTTGTTTTGCGAAACAGTTCGTAACTTAGGACGTAGCAAATATATTGAACGCAAATTTTTTTGGATAAGCATCTTTGGCATATCTTTTACCCATGTACAACAAACCAATATATTTTTAAAATGGCGACCGTTTAAAATGTAGTATGTAATAGATCTTGAAAACCGCAAACTTTAACGAAAATTTCCGTTTTTAATGACAAACATAACGGGTTTTTCTTATTTCAGTAACTTAAAAGATAAGAGCTTACTGGTTAAAAACTAACAAACATTTATATTGGTAGTTTCCATAGTATCCAAAACTACTCCAGAACCGAATTATGAGAAATAAACGGTACCAGGAACTGGCACATACTTTCTCACAAACATATTTAAATTCGCTGCATCTGTTATTATCATTTCTGCTAAGATGCTTGAAACATTTGTCTTCTTGTTTATCCGTCTTTCTTAGCTTTGTCTTTACTTCGCCTGACGCGTTTCGGGTAGACCCCATCTTCAAAGCTTCTGAAGATGGGGTCTACCCGAAACGCGTCAGGCGAAGAAAAGGCAAAGCTAAGAAAGGCGGATAGACATGAAGACAAATATTTAAATTATTAAACAGATTCACTGTGACCTCATAACTGTAGGAGGGGTAGGAGAGCCGATATTAAGTAGGAGATTAACTAATAAATATTGTTATTATTAGCTAGAGAGAAAACTATTCCATCGATTTCGAACAAATTTGCACAAAACACGTCCATTAGGCCTGTATAGATTGACGAAAAAAGATTTTTTAAATTTTTGAAAAACAACCCCCTTTTCTGGACAAAAAACCCACAAAATAAGTTATTATTAGCTAAACGAGAATTTTAAGAAAGATGCGATTTTTGCATATGGTAGGGTACATTAAAGGGCTACAAATAAGCCAAATTTGATCAAAATCGTTAAGGCCGTTTTTTTTTATTAAAAAATAATAACTTATTTTTTTGTAGTTTTTTTGCTCAAAAAGGGGGTTGTTTTTCAAAAATTATCAAAACCATTTTTCGTCCATCTTTACAGGCCTAATGGACGTATTTTGTGAAAATTTGTTTCAAATCGATCGAATAGTTTTCTCTCTAGCTAATAATAACAATATTTATTAGTTTCATTTCAGTTGTATTATCAAAATTTGTTTCAAATGTTGATTATTTGTTATTTAAATATTAATGGTGACCTAAAAACCCATGCTGTATTCGAATTATTGTGGATGGTCGTGTATATTTCGATCTCTGTCTTACATTAGCTGTAGGTCAACGCTCAATCGTCAGTTTCGTGAAATATCAGAGTATGCAATAATTTGTTTGCATTGGCTTCGCCAAGGGTCGCCACGTGGGCGGAGCCCCTACTTTATAATATAGTAGCTGCCCGATCCGGGTTTTCACGGGTAGACAAATCAAAGTTAAATGTATATTAACAAAAAATATATATCAATAAATAATTATATTGTACTATGTATTTCTTATGGGGATTTTTAGTAACTTTGACCCCTCCTAAACCCACCAAAAATTAAAATTTTTTGAATACTTTTCTTAGCGAGCACCTAGGGTCTAGAGGAGCTACATACCAAATTTCTCTTCAATCCGTTCGATTTTTTTTAGTAACAATGATCCCCCAAACCTCCCCTCAAATTAATTTTTTTTGACAACCTTTCTTAGCGAGCACTTAGGGCCCCTAGAGGAAGCTACATACCAAATTTCTTTAAAATCCGTTGTGTAGTTTTTGAGAAATCGTGATTAGTTACAATGCAATCTTGCTTTTAATTCTTTTACATGTCATGTAAATTTATATTTGTTTACGTATTATTATGATACCAGTAAGCCCCCGAGAAAAGTCATAGGTAGATTAGGTAGATACACATCAGAAATGTGTCATTTAAATAAATCCTATTACTTTAAATGAGCAATTCTTGTATCTTTGTATCTGTCGCGGATCTCGAAAACGGCTAAAACGATGTTGATGAAAATTTGCATACAGGGGTTATTTGACATCAGGAATTGAATGCGCTAGGTCTTGTGTCTTCAAAAGTGCGCATAAAGTCTGAAAAAATGCGCATACAATTTAAAATCTGAATTTCTTTTTATACCACCTTTCAAGTCACTTAGAAGGCGAACAGGTAACAGCTTCTTTTTATACCTCCTTCAAAGTAACTAAATTTTTGAATAGATACATTATAGATACAATCCGGATGTTAAAAATACTGATTTGAACGATGCTCGTTCACCCAGGCCAAAGATTAGCGAGAGCCTTTGGAGAGTTTTTCAACTGCGAGCGAAGCGAAGCAGCCATCTGAGGCCGTAGGCCGTGGCGGGGTTGGAACGCGAAGCGTCCAGGGGCTGAGCCCCTAGTACTATTTAAAAACAACAGACTTTATCTAGGGCAATCTGACTATGCTATGGGGATCTATAACTCGGTAAATGTATTAGGACATGCATTAACAAATTTGACGGCCATATTGGCGAAACCTTAATAATGCACCTGTCACTTAACATTAGCCCTGAACCACTTAAGCATACAATAGTTTCTTGGAAACAGGTTCGTTCATGTCGTCACAAGGACGTCTGCGGTCACCAGACTACTGGAGTGAGTAGGACCTGCTCCGGCTGTCCAACTGAAGGATTTGTAAAGGATACGCATTTGTAACAGTGTGTTATACCCACCGTCTCGGTAGGGACCTTTAGACATCTGTGGAACAAACATTAAAACGAAGACAGTCTTTACATGTTGTTTTGTGGAATTCAGGAGGTTTGGAAAGCCGTAAATTTTTTTTAACGAGAGAGTATTAAACGAATAGGCTGCTATTATTTTTAAAGATTGGCACGCTTGGTTGTATAAAATAACTATTACGTTACTGAACAGCTGCCAACAAAAAAACCCACTTCTGACATATAACAGCTGATTTCGTTATCATCTGAAATACTTTAACATGTTCACTGCTACACAAATTTCGTATTTCCTATGCTAGGAGCTGACCTTTCATTTTTTACATTTAGAGTCTAATTGAGTAGGAATTACTTTATTGTTATTTTTGAACCTTTGTCCATAGCACATAGACTTAAAATTGTCGTGCGAAGCACGCAATACACAGTGTATTGAAAATACTCCCAATACGGGGGGCTGGCGTGCGAAGCACGCAATGCTCTGTGTATTGGAAGTACTCAGAATACATGGGTTGGTGTGCGAAGCACCACGCAATGCATTGTGTATTGAAAATACTCCCAATACGGGTTGGTTTGCGAAGCACGCAATGCTCTGTGTATTGAAAATACTCCCAATACGTTGGTTGGCGTGCGAAGAACGAAGGGGTTTCCCCTGGTAAACAATAAAATAACAAGTTATAGCCTACTGTACAAAAATATTAGAAATGGAAAACCAATATTAAAAACTTAATACTTGGGGGTTTCAAATATAAATAAAAAGTAAACGAAAAGAGTTGTTGACAGTTTAATTTACAACAAAATGAATCAATATTTTCCGCAACCACGCGGAAGTAAAAAGTTTTCCCGTTTTACTTTTTAAATAGAATACCAAAACAGGTTGTCACGAAGTGCCTTCCATTTATTGAAATCAGAATTTTACCCATGATGAATGAATTACATCTTACATACAAATAGTGCACGCAACAATACTTTCAGGGAATAGATTTAGTTCCGGAGACTTTAACACCGGTGTTAGAGAACAAAGGTGACGTTTTATTTTTCATAGTTGTTCTCAGACAATGAGTTTCGTTTGCTTGAAGATATGTTTGAAAAATATGTTGAAAAACACCTGCTTTGTTACAAGCTTTGGTGTAGCAATATTACAAATGGAATTATCTAGTAGAACACACTACACAGTACCATTTTGCTTGTTGACGTACCAAATTTTGAGAAAAATCATGTAAATAATAATTTATTATGGACTTTATCTACATGATTTTACTCTCTCACTATAGGTCTACTATAGTATAGAGAAAGTATAGTGATCGCAAAAAAAAATCGATGTTGTGATTTTTGTGGAAATATCCGTTTTGGGACCCTCTGAGTCCAAAACAGTGTTTTTTACAAAATGTCTGTCTGTATGTCTGTATGCCTGTCTTTATGTAGGATGCAAAGCTAGAGAGAAAAATATTCGATCGATTTTGAACAAATTTGCACCAAACATGTCAATTAGGCCTATACAGATGCACGAAAAAGGGTTTTGAAAATGTTTGGCCAATTCACGACGGTGCTGAATAGCTGCAAAGTGGTTCGCACGCCATTCCGAATATTGGGAGTATCATCAACACACAAAACATTGCGTGTTTCGCACGCCAAAACCCGTATTGGAAGTATCTTCAATACACAGTGCATTGCGTGCTTCGCACGCCAACCCCACGATAGGATCCACCACATGGCTTTAAACCGGGTACTTCTATGGTATTTTACATTTTGGTCGTTTTTGGGGAACCAATCGAGCTATAAGGTCGCGTAAAAAAACAAAATGTGTTGAATAGCTTCCTTTGTTTATATTTGTCGAAAAACTCAAAAACAAATTCATTCCCGTAGGAAAAATCTCCACAAATTTTTACTTCCTTTCAAAAAACGTGCTTCCGATTGTTGGATTTTTGGCTAACGAACTCGTCCGAGCGACGTAGACAACCAACATGTGTACGAAATTTGAACGAAATCGGACTAAAAATGCGGCCGCTAGAGTGCGAACACATATATACATATATGATTTTTAAAGACACCCCAAAACGTGTTCTGGGGACCATGATCGGTGGTAGTTTGCTACTCCCGACCTTGGGTCTTACCATAAGGGCCACCGCAATAGCTCATTTTCCCCACGGAAATTCGCTAAAAATACACGATACGTTTTTAATAACCGAACTACAACAGCTGACAGAATAACGTCTGCGATGCATTTAAGCCGCGCAAGCGCAGTAGAACAAAGAGCTAGGCTAGACAAGTCGCACTTTCTACATTTCAACACAGACTCCGAGCTCTATGCAAATCGCAGGATGTTGCAAATAATACATTTTAATAACGAGTTTCTCTTCAGCCTTCTCGATCGAATACTTCTTTTTATTCCTTAAACATGCCCATAAGATTGATTCGTTTTAAATCGTTTTGTTTTGACGATCGATTTATCGATTTACTTCACGAATAGCTCAACAGCAGTATTGGTATACATGATAAACACACTGTTAATAATCGAAATTCAGGTTGCAATCGTATTTTACCCGATGATTAGTAGGTCGTGTGACGTCATTATGCTTATCCTAATCGCGACGCGTTTCGAGATCGCAATCTTATCTTCAATTATTTATCACTTTAATAAAGTTAACGTGTGCGGTCGTGGGATGGGTCAGGAACGAAGTTCATCACGCCTTTTCTTCAATTCTTTTACCAGCCTTAATATAACGACAACATACACACATAATTTTAATCTTTAAATTGCCGTTTATTATTTAGGTTTTTATACAAATCTTTACTGTTTCCATACGTTTAATGTTATTATAATAAAGGTGTAGAATTAATTATAACGTCAAAGCTGGGATGGTAAACACAGTTAAATGTCCATTCATTGTAAATACATTCAATAAACATAAAACGTTGGTACATCAGTCTAGCCCTAACCTAAAGTTATTGTGTGTGTGTGTTTAATTTATTTTATCTGTCTTAACGGCAACATACATACAATAATTTTAGATTAGGCCTAGACTTTAAATTACTTTCTAGGACTAACCTAAAATTATTGTATGTATGTTGCTTTAAGGCAGGTGAAGTAAATTAAACATACACGATAATTTTAGGTTGGGCGTAAATCATGAACGAACATTTTATGTTCGTTGAATGTATTTCAGCGCTTGACGATAACATCTGATCCACGCCGGACGGAACCGATCGTCTCTTAATTTAAATTTAAGGACCAAAACATATGTTTCTTGAATGTATTTACATTCATTGTCATATCAACCAATTTGAGAACGCAACCCGCGATAAGAAACTTCGCTCCAAAAACATTAAATAAACTATCATAAAACAAAGACAATCACTATTATAAGGGGGGAGGGGGGGATTTGTCTTTCCCTCCTACCAGTTCTTTTCGTCTGAGCTGACCGTTTTCAAAAGTTCTTCAATGACTATAAAAACCACAGTAAACTTTCTCAACTTGTTTATACAACATTTTCCGCTAAAATTTTATGAAAAACCCCATTAAATAATGTGACGGTGTAGTAAACGATTTACTCAATTTTCAACTAAAAACAGCATTTTTCCATCTTTTTGTTTTTTGGCATTTTTGATGATACTATCTGAGCTACAAGGACCAGCCTTAGCTCAAATTAAAGCTTATTGAATTCCCTATAGCTGCCATATTCTTGACATTTCTGTAGGATGTGTCATTTTACCGTTATCCATCTAGAAACATATAGAAAACTTAAAATTTTAACTTTTTGGAAAAAAATGTCAATCTTTGAAAAGCCGTATCTCCGTAACTATTTAACTTACAAAAACGATTATGATCTCATTTTGTAGCACATTTAATATACTTTTAAAACTCTAAGGACACATTTTTCCACAAAACGCATAGTGTAGGAGATATTTTACAAAAACCGAAAAAGTTCGAAAAAATCACAGTTTCCGACCACCGTTCTTCGAGCACAGGTTTTTGAGAGTTGCAAATCTGGATTTGTAGTCCCAGTAATGGTCCGAAACACCTCTCCAAAAATCATTAATGCTCCATTTAATGTAAGTTCAGGCATTTTTTGTGTAACATTTGTAACGTTTATCCCACGTCTGTAGTTGATCGGTGTGCATCATCGCGTGGCCTATGGCAAACTAATTGTTACTTCATTCAGCATCGTCTTGGATACTCCAGCAAAAATTAGGCTTAACCAAAATAATATTTCCTTTAAAATAAAATGTTTACCTTCCTGCTATTAAAGATGAAAGCTATTATGTTTATCTAACTACAGTGACACTTGAAACATAATATTTGTCTTAAATAAAGTGTTTTTTTCCCTCCGCACATAACATCGAATACTTTCTACGAGCGAGAGTAAAAAACAATGTTTGTTAAAAGAAAATACCTGGTACAATTAATTAGAACAGGTTTCTTGTTACACGCTAAACGTTACGCTTTCCGCGTAGTGTGGAATGTTTTCAGAGCTTAAAATAGAGTAAACAGTTATGCAAGGGCTTTTATAGAAATACGCACTCGCGCAGTGGTTCTGCACGCAATATTACGTAAAGCTGCGCGCCCGATAGTTTGTTACTGAGATTTCATCGGAGGTTTTAACGTAGGGTACGAATGAAGGTTTTCTATTATTTAAAAGTGGCAAAACTATTGCGATTATCTTCAATACACAAAACATTGCGTGCTTCGCACGCCAAACCCAGGTACTCCCAGTACCTTCAATACACAATGCATTGCGTGCTTCGCACGCCAACCACTCGGTAAAATCCACCACATGGTTTTGAACCGGGTTCTTCTATGGTATTTTACGTTTTGATCGATTTTGGGGGAACCAACCGAGCTATAAGGTCGCGTAAAAAACAAAATGTGCAGAATAACATCCTACATTTATATCTGTAGAAAAAACTCAAAAACAAAATCATTTTCGTAGGAAAATCTCAAAAAATAGTTAGTTCCGGTCAAAAAACGTGCTTCCGGTTGTTGGATTTTTTGGCTAACGAACTCGTCCGAGCAACGTAGATAACCAACATGTGTACCAAATTTGAACCAAATCAGACTTAAAACGCGGCCACTAGAGTGCGAACACATATATATGATTTTTAATGACACCCCAAAACGTGTTCTGGGGACCAAGATCGGTGCTCATTTGCTACTCCCGACCTTGGGTCTTACCATAAGGGCCACTGCAATGGCTCATTTTTCCAATGGAAATTCGCTAATAAAATATTAAATGAGTCTATTCACTTTGAACGTGTATAGATGTTTTCAAAATGTTATAGAACTAATGTACTACAGTAAGTGATGGTTTTGAAGTTAGAATTTGTTGAAAATGTATATCTTTTCACCCTCCTTATTCGGTTTACTCCCAGCCATAGAACAGCTGATTCTGAACTAAAGCTTAGCAACACACCCATTTGTGAACTTGGCAAAATTGTAATCATGTTCGTATTCTTTCCAACGAACAGTTTTATTTTGTACAAAATAAATGGTACCAGAAACTGGCACCTACTTTCTCACAAACATATTTAAATTATTAACCAGATTCACTGTGACTTCATAATTGTATTAAAGTAGGAGAGGGATACATAAAAGGAGAAGAGTGACTAATAAATATTATTATTAGGTATAAGCTAGAGAGAAAACTATTCGATCGATTTCGAACAAATTTGCACCAAACACGTCAATTAATCCTGTATAGATGCACAAAAAATGTTTAATTTTCTTTTAAACAACCCCCTTTTTTGTCAAAAAAAACCCCAAAATACAGTTGCTGTTATTATTATTAGCTAAACGAGAATTTTTATAAAGATGCGGTTTTTCGCATATGGTAGGATTAAAGGCTACAAATATGCCAAATTTTATCAAAATCATTAAAGTAGTTTTTTTATAAAAAAAAGTAATAACTGTTTTTTTTTTGTGTTTTTTTTACCAAAAAGGGTGTTGTTTTTCAAAAAATTTCAAACCCCTTTTTCGTGCATCCATACAGGAATAATTGACATGTTTGGAGTAAATTTTGTCGAAATCGATCGAATAGTTTTCTCTCTAGCTTTGTATACATACAGACAGGCAGACATACAGGCAGACATTTTGTAAAAACCACTTTTTTGGACTCAGAGGGTCCCAAAACGGATACTTCCACAAAATCTCAACATCAATTTTTTTGCCATCACTATACTTTCTCTATAGACTACTATAGTATAGTGAGAAAGTAAAAAGGCTTAGACCTACTATATGTCAAACATCTGGTATCATAATACTTTATATGATTTATTTTAATAGGTAATATCAAAATGTGTGTGAAAAATTTTGATTACTGATTACTTAAAAATTAATGGTAAAATTTCAACGCAAGCCGCACTTCGAATTATTATGTATGTTGAGTGCCTATCACCGCTACCCCCACCACCCTATTCAGATCCAAGTGCCTCTGTCCTAATCAATCGATATTTCCAGTTAAGTATCAGAGTATACAATAATCTGTTTTCATTAGCTTCGCAATGAGTCACCGCCGTGGTTTGTGGACGAAGCGAGCACCGGTGGAGCCTAAAGTCATAATATACAACACAGTATAATATTTAGCATAACGCAAACAGCCTGAAAACCTAACCAACTGGAATGAACCAACCGACAATAATGTTTCCTTAGGTATGAATAGTTTTACCAAAGTTGATTCGATTGAAGTGAAGTAGATCAGCTCTATAATCAGTTCTTGGAATCGTACAAAGTGAAAGAACAGAGAACCGAAGAGGGTGGAAGTGGTAATTCCGTGACCAAGTAAGAGAAAGGAATGCAAAGTACCTTTAAACATCTGTTAATCTATGACGTCATTCTGTCATCACTGGATTTGGTTTTGCATATCGTTAACACCAGCTGGATAAGGAATTAACGAAACTGTTATTGTGTGACGACAGCCATTATGGCGGCTCTGTATAGTAAAAAACAACAAAATATATACTAATATAATTTCGCGTATTATTTTCCATAACATAATATATACATAAAAATAATGTAAATGTGTGCCATCGTGGGACCCCTGTCAGGAACGAAGTTCATCACGCCTTTCCTTCGATTCTTTTACCAGCCTTAACGGCAACATACACGCATAACTTTAATCTTTCAACTGCCGTTTGTTATTAGTTAGTTTTTTTATACAAATACTAGCTGACCCGTACGGCGTTGCCCGTGGTGGTTAGTATTTTCAGTCTTTTTAACGTAATTGTATTCTTTTTAAGTGTTCAGTCAGTGAGTGGTATTTGACGTTTATATATATAGATCTTAAATAATAAAAGCACTATTGTCATAATAATAAAAGATCTGAAATTATGATTTTAGTAACTTTAATCCCCCCAAACGCCTCCTAAAATTTCGAAATTTTTCATACCTTTTCTTAGTGAGCACCTATGGCCCTACAGGAAGCTACATACCAAATTTCATCCCAATCCGTTCGGTAGTTTTGAAGAAATCATTTTTTAATAACGTTGATTCCTCCAAACCCCCCTAAAATTTCGAATTTTTTCAAACCCTTTATTAGTGAGCACCTATGGCCCTAGAGGAAGCTACATACCAAATTTCATTTCAATCCGTTCGGTAGTTTTTGAGAAATCGTGATTAGTGAGTGAGTGGTATTTCGCTTTTATATATATAGATTTACTGTTTCCATACGTATAATGTTATTATAATAAAGGTGTAGAATTAATTACAACATCAAAGGTAAGATGATAAACACAGTTAAATAATGTCCATTCATTGTAGATACATTCAATGCTAAAATGTTTTTATATCACTCTAGGCCTAACCTAAAATTATTGTGTGTGTGTTTAATTTATTTTACCTGTCTTAACGGCAACATATATGCAATAATTTTAGGTTAGGCCTGGGCTTAAAATTACCTAGACTAATGAACCAACATTTTATGTTTATTGAATATATTTACAATGCGTGGACATTTAACTGTGTTTACCATCTTAGCTTTGATGTTATAATTAATTCTACACCTTTATTATAATAACATTAAACGTATCAAAACAGTAAATATTTGTATAGAAACAATCTAATAATAAACGTCAGTTGAAAGATTAAAATTATGTGTTCATGTTGCCGTTAAAGCGGGAAAATTTAATATGTGTTAGTAAAACACTATGGTTTATAATTTTATTAAAATGACGACGTCACAATAGCGACTGTTTTCTATAAAGTAATTAATTATTAACAAAACATAAATCACTATAACTTAAACTCAATTCACAACTTATTTAACTCAGGAAATTATACGTAGGCTATCTTCTCAATAACATCGGACTGCGCATGCGAACGTAAATAAACACGATTGCCGGACTCCGCTATTCCTACAACTTAACATCACTTAATAAAATACAAATAAAACAAAACCGGAACACACACAATTTTCACTTTATAAAATTCTATAAAACTTAAATACTTAATGTTTAGCGTACTTTACACCAAACTATGGATATTCTATATACAGTACATCGATGTTCACGATTCGATACATTGAATCAATCCAATGTGTATAACAAGGGCCCAAATGTATACGTTTTATCGATGAATGTAAAAAAGACTGAAGTTCTAACTTACAGTCTCTAGTCACAATATGTTTCCACTTTGTAAACTTAAGTAAGTTGGTAACATAAATTTTTGTGTAACAGAAATGCAAACATTAAAAAAATATCCTGAAGTCATAACTTACAATATTTAGTCACAGTATGTTTACCTGCATTCAACATTAACCCTACTAAAGCCCTGGTTATAGCGAAAATTACAAAGGCGGTTTTTAGTGTTTTGCAAGCATTTTTTTTTAATTCGCCAAAAATAGTAAATGAACCCCAATCCAAAGGTGTTCCATGGCTTATTTGTAGAAAAACTTACAATAATTTAAACATGCCACTAAAAATGAGTTTCTTCTAAAATTGTAAAAGTTATTAGCTTAGAAATCAAAAAATGTTTATAAGCGGAAGGAAAAATACAACTTTATGCCAGCATAAAAAATAGTTAAAAAAAAAAAATTGGGTGTGCGTCGGACCACACGGTGGAAGTTATACATCTTTGGCCATTCTCATACACCCACTCACGCACACAAACAGACAGGATATATAAATGAAATATAAGACATTTTTCAATATTATTCAATATATTTATCTTCAATATATTATACGTGACTTCATTATTATATTATACACCTATATTATCATTATCAGTAATTTCTTCTATAATCATTCTTTTATCTTGCTCATTTCCTGGTTGGTCATTAGAAATCGTACTGTATTCCAAGAAAGACACAATTGGCTTATGATAACTAAAGTTTGATGATTAATCGATAGTTCTTAAAAATTTGTTCTTACTTTTCAGCGTGACGCGGTTTCTCGACCAACATCCCATCCCAAAGTGTCTAACGGGCGCAAAGAAGTATAACTTCAAAAAATTTTGTAGTTTTATTTAAAATATACAAAAGTTTTGTAAATTAGTTCTAAATATAAATGTGTAAAAATATATTTCAATTTTAAAATTTTATAGTTAAAAATACAAATTTGTATGTTTCAACTACAAAAACGCTAATAAAATATGCCTATTTTCAAAACGAATAGGCCTATATATATTTTACTCCAAAATGAAATTTTATTATACCAAATTGTAGAGAATAAATGATAAAATTGAAATGTAAGATTGGAAATGACAAAAAACCTTACACTTTCTAATCAGATACAACAGAACGAACAAAATTGGGTAAACTTTTCACTATTTTTACCAAAAATCCTATAAACAAAGTTGTATAATATTGAAGAAATATTTTTGTAATTTTTTCAAGATATACAACAGTTGTAGAAAATATTTATACAGAGAAATGTGTAAAAATATATTTCATTTTCAAAAATTTGTTATGGAAAATACCAATATTTATGTTATTACAGTAGAATTTGCTTAGGTTGGCCACTACTCTATTTCCTAAAACAAAGCCGTATGTTTAAGCTCACATATATCAGATGATGATCGTAAAGTAAATTTACGCCAAACAAATTAACGCGATTTAATTTAAAACACAATAAATATCCGAATAATAATAGTATACTTAAAATGTGTCAATAAATCTAGACAGTGCTGAAAACCTAACCTCAAAATGTAATAAATATGTAAACGTATATTAACAAATACAAAATTCTAAGTTCTTACCATTGAGTCTTTGTTTTTGAAAACATGACCACAAAACACTTTTCACAACCGAATCACTTTCAGCAGTAGTTTAACTAAACACAAAACACAATAATACAACACAATACTGAACTGCTTAGCCTTGTCACTGCGCGGGTAACTACGGACTGACTAAGTAAGTCAGGTGTACAGATTACAACTGATAAGGGATACCGGACTGTAAGGTTGAACGTAGGCTGCGTTTAGACCTAATTGTATGCCTTATTGATAGACAACACTACTTCAATATCGGCTTTATATACCTTTATGGTAAAGAGGCAGTGAGTTTTTTAGCGTGTCGACCGACAGTCTGATATATACAGGGTGTTCATAAAGTCCCTTTAACCCCCTCATTATTTTTGTTATTGAAAATAAGTTTAAAAACTTTGTATATTTTTTTATCTTGTGTTGCATAACGGGGCAAATATTTTGACGTATCTGACATAGTATGATTTTTAAGCTAGTGAGTACGGGGGAGGGGGTTAACTATTTCAATTGTAAAGGTCATGTTATACACCATTGTAAAGCTTATTAAAAGAAAAACAGAATGGCGCAAACTAGAGCTTAGTGTCTTGCTTCGTTTCAAAGTAATGGACAATCAAAGTTCTAGAAAATTATATTACATATATTACATCTAAGCAGGTTATTAATTTGTTTATTAGGAATATCGTGACCATGCAGCTGAACTTCGCACGCCATTCCGAATAATATTGGGATTATCTTCAACACACAATGCATTGCGTGCTTCGCACGCCATTCCGTGTATTGGGAGTATGTTCAACACACAACCCCCCCCCCCCTCCCCCCCGTATTGGGAGTATCTTCAATACAAAATGCATTTCGTACTTCGCACGCCCACCTCACGGTAGGATTCACCACATGGCTTTGAACCGGGTACTTCTATGGTATTTTACGTTTTGATCGATTTTTGGGGAACCAAGCGAGCTATAAGGTCGTGTAAAAAAACAAAATATGCAGAATAACATCCTACATTTATATTTGTAGAAAAACCTAAAAAACAAAATTCATTCTCGTAGGAAAAATCTCAAAAAGTAGTTACTTCCTGTCAAAAACCGTGCTTCCGATTGTTGGATCTTTTTGGCTAACGAACTCGTCTAGCGACGTGTGGGACAACCAACATGTGTACCAAATTTGAACCAAATCGGACTTAAAATACGGCCGCTAGAGTGCGAACACATATATATATATATATGATTTTAATGACAAACCAAATCGTGTTCTGGGGACAATGATCGGTACTCATTTGCTGCTCCTGACCTTAGGTCTTACCATAAGGGCCACTGCAATAGCCTATTTTTCCTATGGAAATTCGCTGATAATATCTCGTGAAACACTATAAGCTTTGTACCTGTATAAAATGATAATTTAATGCAAGGACCATTAAACTAATGCGCCTATTAGTTACGCTAGCAAGAAAAAAACAGCCGCCTTAAGCTTCAGGGAAATTATTTTGTTTGCAGTTGGCAATCGTGTAAACGTACGGGAAGTAAATAGTATAATAACAGTGGTTGTTTTCCTAATGGGAACAGACTTATGTAGATGTTATTGCGAGGCGCTGGTAATATTAGTATTTCGTTTATAGAAAGTCGGGTTATAATGTTGGGTTATTTAATGTTAGTTTTAAGCTATTTACTTGTGTTAAAACAATTTATTTAGTAGTTTGTAGTTTTAAAGTGATTTTAATATAACATGTCATGGAAATTATAACGTATTGTTTAGCACCGATATAATTCAAATCGTCTGCATAACAACGCAATTGAACAGTTGACGTGAGTTGAACGAATTTCCAAAATCAAGTTTATACGTTTTAGAGCTTCAACCCACTACAGTAGAACTCCACCTATCCGAATCAATTGGGACCGGACTCCATAACGACAATCAAAAATTCGGATGATTGGATTTTCCCCGAAAACAGGGTCTATTTTAACCATTTCGGGATTGGCTTCGCGTTTACGCGATCGGAGTAAACCATCCGCACATACTACGGTCGCGTATATAACTTTAACGTTTGAGTGCTATCATCGAGTTAACACGTTCACTGCTAAGGACGCACATGTGAGCTTGACACTGAACACTATGAGAAGCGGCCGACGCACAGTGCATTGCACGCCAACCCCCGTATTTTGAGTATTTTCAATACACAATACATTGCGTGATTCGCACGCCAAGCCGAATATTGGGAGTGTTTTCAATTTACAATACATTGCGTGCTTCGCACGCTAACTTCCGAATATTGGGAGTGTCTTCAATACACAATATATTGCGTGCTTCGCACTCCAAACCACATGTTGGGAGTATTTTCAATACACAATGCATTGCGTGCTTCGCACACCAACCCCCGTGTTGAAAGTATTTTCAATACACAATACATTGCGTGCTTCGCACGCCAACCCCAGTGTTGAAAGTATTTTCAATACACAATACATTGCGTGCTTCGCAGGCCAACCACCGTTTTGGGTGTGTTTTCAATACACAATGCATTGCGTGTTTCGCACGCAAACCCGCATAGTGGGAGTATTTTCAATACACAATGCATTGTGTGCTTCGCACTCCAAA